>JAULJZ010027506.1:0-15302 GCA_032270985.1 Heliamphora pulchella | reverse complement strand
CGCGTGGTACTATGAGAATACCAAATTATTACTCAAAAATGTCATAATCTGAATTTGGTCAACATTCTTTTGATTACACGTGGAGTGATTTACTGAATTGAGCACGAGGGTCGGTTAGGTTAGGTCCATTTAAAAAGAAGACCTTTAATATTTAAATGTGTAGCTCAGCACTAGTTATGTTTGTTTAGGGTGTTTACAATTTAATTTATTTGGTTTGATTTTAAATTAAATTATTTTAAATAATTTTAAGAGTTTAAATGTCAAAATCAAATTGTACATATTATAGAATCGAACCGTGCCGAATCAATAAATAATAGTTCGGTTCTAATTTAAATTCGCAATTCTAAAAGTAAGTATTTGTAACATATTTTATGTTAACAAGTTAAACATTTATTTGTTTATTTTTTTTATTATTTTTTTATTTAAATTATTTTATTTTATATTTTTAATCACTTGTTTTTTATTATTACAAATAGAGATCTATGTATTTATAAATTATGAATTATATTTTATTATTTTTTCTTTTATTATCAATAATTTATAAATTATATATTATCACAATGTTAAGAGAAAAAATGAAAATTAATAGAGAGGAAATAAATAAAAAGAGAAATGTAAATAAAATACATAGTATTTTAAAGTTTTTTTCCTTTATATATTGTATATAATATAATACGAATTAAAGAAAAATAGGTAACGGATCAAATTAAAGTTCTTATAATTTTTTTAAAATTTATTTTTACATAATTTTATATTCAATATAGATATTGTTGGATAGATTTTGACGAGTAAATTTTAAAAATATAATTTTTTATAAAAAAAATAAATGTGTAAAATAAAAATTATTATATTTCTAAAAATATATAAAATCTTTTTATATAAAAAAATAAAAAGGTTAAAAAGGCCAAAAGCCTTCAAATTTTTAAATGAGATTTTTTGGCTTTTTTAGCTATAAACAAAAAGACAAAAAAAAAACCTGACTTAAAGCCAATGGCAAACGAAGCCTATATATTTAGACATCCAATACAAGTCTGCCATGTGTAAATCACCAGGATTGGGGCCTTATTGTAAAGATCAAAAAGCATGTTCTTAAAAAATTTGAAGTCAAAAGTTCATAACATGCTCTTCACAAGGTGCCCAGAATATTCATGCCTTTTTTTTTTTTTGCTTCCTCAAAGCACATGCATCTTCCTTGATCATTTAACAAGCACATCTTTCAAATGGGCTCTCCCTAATTATTATATTACAATTTTAGTAATACAATAGCTTAATCTCGAAAGAAAGTTTCGGCACAATGGTAGAATTGTCGCTGTGTGACCTGGAGGTCGCGGGTTTAAATCGTGAAAATAGCCTCTTATAAATACAAAGTAAGACTACATACTATTGTATCATGTAATACAGACATGCGAGATATCGTAAGTTCAGAAGCGGGTCAAACTTTTTTGAGGCTCAAGACAAAAATTTTAATAAAATCTAATTTTTATATAATAAGTTATTTTTTAAAATTATTTTTTCTCTTTTTAAGAAGAAAGTACTAATTAAATATTTATCCATGAATTTGCAAGTAAAAATGTTTATCATGATTTATGTTTAAGAGTAAATTAATTTCTCCATTCTCTATTTTTTTCTACATTTTGCATATTCAATATTTAATTTTTTTACTTAACGTATTTATAAATGAAGCAAATACAATCTATAATCAGTTAATATAAATTGTTGAGTGGTGATTGATAACGGTTCTTTAATTGACTCAAATTATCTAATAATTATAAATTTCAAAATCAAAATAATAATAATCAATAGATTAAGGAACCTTTTATTTTTAAATATTTAAAAATCTATATAATACATATAATAAAATAAAAATCACATAAAGCATTTTTAATTTAAAAAGCTAATTTTTTTTAATTTTATAATATTTTTAGTTCTCACTTTATTTTATATAATATATTTTTATAATATATAAATATATTATAATAAATGAGACCCCTCCGTCTGATGATGCCCTAAACAAATATGTTACTTGTCTAGCAGTTGAGCCGGTCCTACATAAGTATTATAGCGAAGATGAAATTTGTCTTAAGGACATAGCGTGAAACACTAGAGTTCATCTATCTTCTTTTTTGTTTTCATATGGCCAATAAATTCAATTTATACTTCTTATTTATGTGTTTATTTATTTCAATTGCACAAAAAAATATAAATATTATCACCAGTTGCCTTAATTGTTAGCATTCCCCCCTTTTTTGTGTCTTGTACCCAATAAATTAATAATCTATTTAGTCATCTAGAAGGTTGAGTTTTTTTTCATAGATGTGTGTTTTATTGGGATTGTTGGATTAATCTAACAATGTATGCTATTGATCAAAAAAATGTATAGTTTAATAAAAATGTGCAATAATTGTCTTTGTCGTGCGATTTTTCGATAAATTTAGTATTAGAGAAGATAATTTTTAGGTAAACCGCGAATCGGGGCACATAGTTTATACATGTTATGTTCATTTTGAATGTGGTACATATACTCCTTTTTATATATAGCTAAACAACTTTTAAAAGCTTTTTTTTTTATTTTAATATTTTACGGTGTTCTAGCCAACTTACATATATTAACTTACATATATTTCGACTAATTTTTAGGAGAACAATTTTATCATCGGGTGATCCAATTAAAGCTGACAAAAAATCTTATATAGCATACCCAAAGAAGCTTATAACACCTAAGAGAATAATCGTAAAGAGAGAATTGCCGCCGAAGATTGTATGAAAGTTTTGCTTATTTGTAAAATAATATTTTTTCTTATTTAGGACACTTCGCTAGTTCATTTTTGTTTCTGAAAGGAGGTTTAAACTGTGATTTACAATTTTAAAATTTAAAATTTAAAATTTATTTAATTAATTTTATATTTTATTTTATTTTATTTTATTTTTTACCCTTTTATCTCCTCACTCAATCCGGCGCATTAGTAAATGTGGTGAACAAACCGATGAACAAAATGGAAAATACAAATTTTCAATCAACAATGCTAAGCACTCAAAAAAAATATCTAAAAAATTACTTAGAATTTAAAATGAATGGTTAAAATTCACTTGGAGTAAATCTCATATTCTATTAAATATGCATCTACATCCTACAGATCACTTTTGTATAAAATTCTAAATATTTTTTTGCTGACAGAGGTTTAAAAGCCATGTCTCATGATTCTTTTATGGCAACTTGATTCACTAATAATAATAATAATAATAATAATAATAATGAAATAAATGTTTGCATTAAAATGAACTCCTCATTGATGGAGTAAAAAGCTCTCCTTCAGTACACATTTTTCTTCAGCAATTATTCTCTCACCTTTTATTTTTTTATATTGATTCTGTGATTTATAAAGTTCGGAGTGTTTGACAATTTTTAGTTCGTGAGTTTCGTTTTGTTGTATCTAAGTGGACTTGAAGAACGTTATATATTAGAAAATGAATACCAAACAACCTAGTAGTATATTGTTCCTAAGGAAACTGCAGTTCTGATTGTCTTGACCAATTAACATGCTTTTTAAAACCCTTCCCTGTTTAACATTTTTAATTAGTCATTCTGCTTTAATATTGTTATTATTGTAATTAATATTTATTTTAACAAAAATTCCTAAAATTCACATCAATATTTCCAACATAAAGGACTATGGAACCTCAAAGTTTTTATTTTGAAACCTGTAAATTGAGAGCCAGGGAAACAAAATATCCAAAACAACAAAAAAAAAAGCCGAATTCTTAGAGCTTTTCGGAACCTAACAATGGCACCGTCTATTCGCTGCTGCTGAATTGGAATCTCTATGTCGATGAGCTAATGTTCTATCAATTGAGCCCTAGATTGTAGACATACTGGATTGCAGTCATTGGGAGTTCAGAGACGGGTGAGGAGAGGAATAGATCTGGTATGCCCTAAACCTTAATTTGAGCTATTTTGTTCTCCTATATAGATGGGGAAGAAATTCTCTAAAAAATCAAAAAATTCATCTAAGAGAATCTCTTTACGAGATTTTCATGTTCAGGTGGCTGAGAAAACGAGAGATATCCGCTGCTCTACTTATTTTCGTGGTCCTCTAAAATCCCCATTAAATGGGAATTTTGATGTCTCATGGCTTAAACCAAATTCCATTCGTGTGTTTAAAAAAAGTAGGTCTCCGACATGTCTTAGCGAGTCAGATGCATATGAGATTGAATATATTTGTATTTGTGTGGGTAATTGCTCTCATGTGGAAAGCCTATATCCCCATAAGTTAACATAGCTGTAGAAAAACTCAATGCTTGGAATACTGTAATTTGAGCTTTGATGAATGTTAAAAAATGGCCAACTTTAATTTCTAACAACAAAGCTTCTACTAGTGAGTTACTGGTGGACAATTCATTGGGAAAAGAAAACTCTTTTATTTTCTCTTCTAAGCTTTCACCCTCTAATCAAGTGAGACACATTCACTTATTAGGGCTTGATGCTAGTAAAATGATGGTAGATAATATTGCTATTGAGAAAGATGAGGGGAAGACTTGTAATGATATGAATGTTAAGATAGCTCCACAACAAATAGAGCCTAACAAGAATGAAGCAAATATGGGTATAGTGGGTAAGGGAAAGAGATCAATTGTTAAATAAAAACATAAAATAGAAAAGTATAATGCCGACCCAATGGTAGAAAGATTATATGCTATTCCTTTGGCTATCTCCAAGTTTGACTTTTCTCATTAGGACCATTATTTGGTTGACTATTTTTTTGAAAAGAGGTTACTTTCAATTATGTTAAAGCATAGGCAGCAAGAATATGAAAAGATACAATTGAAGATGTGGTATCAATTGAAAATGGATACTTTATTTTCAAATTTAAAAATGATGGAGTCTTTGATGAGATTCTTGAGAGTGGCCAATACCATTATAGAGAAAAATATACTGTATTGAAAAAATGGGAATCGAGGATTTCTCTCTTCAAAAGTGATTTTTCAAGTATGCCATTATGAGTTAATTTATATAATGTGCCCTTTGAATTGTGGACTGAGGAAGGGATAAGATATTTGGAAAGTATTATTGGCAAGTCTTTGTATGTGGATGAACCAATTCATTCTCGAAATATGCTAACTTTTGTCTGGATTTGCATCGAGGTACAAGCCAACAAAGAGATTTCGAAATTCTTTCCTATTAATTTAGAATATGAAGAATCTTATGTCATTCGGGTTGAAACCTCATGGCTTCCGTAAAGATGTTCTCAATGTTATATACTTGGCCATACTTTTAAGAATTGTTTGAATGCACAAGAGAATGTGAAAAAACAAGTTTAGAGGAGAGAAGAAGAGAATGTCAACAAGAACACTAATGATGATGGGGTCGATATGAAAAAAAGAAAAAAAAATGTTAATAAAGCTTCTTAAGGGGGACTGTTCAACCTCCTAAGAAGCATGTTGAGCATTTCACTTCTTATACTCTAAAATACTCAAATGCCTTTGAAATTTTTTCTAAAGTAGATAATCTTGAGGAGTAGCGAAATGTTAAAAAAGTCATTCATATAGGAAAGAAAATGTTAATAAAGCTTCGTAAAGGGGACTGTTCAACCTCCTAAGAAGCATGCTGAGCATTTCACTTTTTATACTCTAAAATACTCAAATGCCTTTGAAATTTTTTCTAAAATAGATAATCTTGAGGAGGAGCGAAATGTTAAAGAAATCATTCATATAACTCCTTCTCCAAATTAGTCTATTGAGTCTCATTCCCTTAAACTTAAAAGTCAAACGTAAATCAAACTCAAATTTAAGAATGAGAACAAGAGTAAGCTAGATGCATGAAAAAATTAGAAACATTTCGAGGTAATGTTGAGTAAGATTTCTAATTTTGGTATGTTAACATCTTTTATTTTTTGATCATGTCTCTTTCGAGACATGTGGGTCATTGTGCTTTTTTATTTTTTTCTATTCTTTTGGGCTGTGAGAGTTTTTTTTAGATAGAATGTGTTTCTGATCTTCATTGTAATATTCGTTTTTTAGTATATTAATTATTTATTTATCAAAAAAAAATATTTTCTTGTTATCAAATGATTAATGAAGCGGTTCGGTTGAAACCGCCAAATTATTATTTTTCAACAGATGAAAAATTATGCGAAACAAAAATTTCACGTGAGAATCAAATAGAGAAAAACTTAAACTACCAGTCAGTTTAAGATCACCTTGTGAAAGTAGCATTCATTTAGTCCCTGTTTGGCATCTTTAAAAAATTCAGCAAAAAAAAATCAATTTTTAAGTTTGACTATTTGACATCTCTAAAAATTCTTTCTAACTTGCTTCAATTTCTTCTTTTTTTAAAAGCTTATACACATCACAAATATTTTAATTTTTAAATAAAATAACTATAGTATCATTAATTAAAGAGTCAATTTTACATCTAAAAATAAAAAAATCGCGTCGTAATCTCAAATACTATAACTTAATAAGAAAAAAAAGAATTTATTAGATATTTTAACAAAAAATCAAAAAGAAAAAACTACTCTAAAAAGTTATCTCAAGCAATCTATTTTTTCATTTTTTTTTAAAAAAAATTAATTTTTTAAAAATCAATTTTTTAAATAGAAAGTAAGAATTTGGGTTTTGAGCATATTGCTTTTCATAAAGTAATGTGAAATAGAGGCCAAGACAAATATACCATTAGAAAAGAAACATCATGACATAGCTAGTGACCCAAGAATGCATTTCAAGTCAAATAACCTTTTAAGGGGCCGGTTATGGAAACACGTGTGCATCATTTAATGAAGTACTAGCTATTAACTATGCTGAAAGGGCACTTTAAATATAATTTAATTATTAAGAGAGATAATTTAAATATTTGTACTGCTCACTTTTAATTTAATTAAACAAAAAATATTGAATATATATATATATATTAAAAAATCTACAAATTAACTCTTTTTTCAGGTATCATATATACCTATATATTAAAAAATATTTTTTTATGAAAAATAAAGAGAAAAATTAAATTTGAAATAAAGAGAAAAAAATAAATTTAAAATGAATAGCAAAAAAATTACATTTTAAATAAAAAAAAAAACGGTACTAGCTTGTGAGAAAAAAAAAAGAGAAATAGGAGTACAATATAGAATGCATGTCATTAGGACAGTGCAGGGGTTGATTTGAGTTGGAATCTCAATCAATCAACCAAATTGAACATGTCAGATGACACATTTTACAAATCATTATCACCCGTTTATGGTTTTAAAATCGTTCGAAACAGTCATTCAGTATGGCAAGTTGGTTTGATTGGGTTGGAGGTGCTCAACATTACTGAACACTAAATAGTTAAATAAATCATTCAAAAACTAAACAATTAAATAAAGCCAAAATCTAAACAATTAATTTTTACTTCAACAGAGGAGTAACATTCTTCCAACAAAAATCGCTGGTTACTTTAAAAGTGGTTAGTCACTGGTTACTTTTAAAATCAAGAAGTAAAAAATAACCAGAATCCTAATTTACCTGTTTAGTGTTCACTGTTCACGTCATAGTAGAAAATTGATTCCAAATTCCAATCAAGCACTGAAACACGCGAGACTTGAGTCGTGACAGTTGGGATTAGCCCATTAGGATTCGAAACTTCGGCGTTCGGCGTTCGGCGCTCGGGCTTCGGCATTCGCACTTCGCAGTCGCACTTCGTCGTTTGAGAGAGAGAGAGAGAGAGAGAGAGAGAGAGAGATTAGGGTTTGTCGCAGAGCAGAATTGCAAAGAGAACGAGAGCCGAGGGTGGGCGGCGCTGTGGACTGTGGGTGTGGGAGATTGGGTTTGGGATTGGGAGAATCCCAATTGCCAGCTGGTCATGACTATTAACGCATAAGAAAAATAATAAAAAAAACATAGCACTGGAGGAATATGTCGGTTTGGTCGGTCCTCGCGGTTTCTGTGCGCCTTCACCCGATAATCGACCGAAACCTGAATCTAAGTTGATTTGCTCACTCGTCTTTGACAGCTGGTAACTACAAAATTGACCAGAGACACTTTTTCGGGTCAGGTACGATCAGGTGGGTCGGGTTGTCGAATTTTTACTTTTCCCTACATGCCATTTCTGTAAGTAAAATTGATATATGTATACGCAACGAAAATATAAATAATGTACATTCAATTATAATTGTTCAAGTGTTAAAATAGATCTGCACTTATAGAGTAAATCTTCTAATCTTATAGTATAATCTTCATAAAAACTGTTGATGGATCACGTGCATTTTTCATGAAGGCTAGGTTCGGGACTCCTCTTATTTGTAAGCAATTATGATATCCTTTCATTAAGGAATACCAATTGCACTTATTCATAATAGGTATCTATTCACAAAAGGTGTGGCTTTTCACCAATATTCTTTTAATATAATATATATATTCTTTATCTATCACTCATTAAATAATACAAATAATTATAAATAATTATGTAGACTATATTTTGATTTTCTCTAATGACATTTTTCCACTTGGACCATATAGGACTTTATAATTTAATAAGTGACAGCAACTGAATATGGCCATTATACTACATATGCTCCCACTCAAATAAAGAACTCTATACATGAATCATGACGGTTATACTACTAGAAGTATTTCCTTCCATCTAAATGCGTACTTTATGAGCTACTTTAACTGTATGAATGTGCTACCAGTTAGTTATTCAGGTTCCACTTTATGTATCCCAACAGATAAATTTATACAAAATTTTATGCGCACGCTTCCTTTATTCTCTAAGAATTTTCAAATTATGTATACAATGAGCCATTAATGAGAAAAATTAAATACATGATGACTAAAAGAGTTCCATAAGTATCAATGACCATTATATTGTATTGTCAACAATCTTTTGGTCATGAAATCTATAATCATTAGTCCAAATGCTTTATGCTCAATAAACACTTTCTGTTATTCAACATTCTCTCCTATAATGAGGTACTCTATGTTGATAAGTTTCTTTCGGCATTTACCCTTTATTATTCTTAGAGTACAAAATTTTAGCCGGATTTTCATAAGTTCCTTTGTTGGTCTTGACAAAATCAACAATCTTAAAACCCATAATACTTGTGTTATAAATCGCATAGCTCCAAGTTTGAACAAGTAAACAATTCATGATGAATATTCAACTTATAGTTCCCAATCTTAACAAGTACCTCATACTTTTGTTGCAACATTTAATTATTTCTAACTGAATCTACTTGTTCACAGTAAGTGCTATTATATATGCATAACCACACATTAACAAATCCTAATCCAAATGTAGCCACCCCAACAAATACTTAAAGTAGAACTTCAATAATATCAAGAACTATAAAAATAATCTTTACTCTCACTAACCTTTAGGTGTATACATTGATCAATAATAGTAAATCCATTTGATACACTAATAACGCAAGATCTTTTACACCAATTATGGGAGATCTTTAGCATGAATAAGAAATAATATTTTCTTTCTGAACAATATTATCAGAAATATTTAATACTGATATACTAAAAATAAAATTAGTATTCAGTAAAAATAACTGCAATAACCAAGAACCCGAAACCTTAATGCTATAAAAAGTACACTTTTATCAAATTAACTAATGTTAATTTAGTTGTAAATTCTAACCTTCATGTGAGCAAAGGTTGACAATTCATAAATTTACTAGAATACTTTATTAACAAGACTAATAAATAATAAGCACTAAAAATAAACCTTCTCATACCTGTGGGCCTAGAAAAACTTTATTCTTAATACTCAAATTTATTACCTTATCCCAACTAAATCACAAAAATAACAAATGCCATGTAAGATTAAGATGATTATTTTTATGAATTAATTGACACTATAATACACATATCTTTTATAAATTTTATGTAAAAATTCATATTGTGTGATTATCATTATGCTTTAAGATGCTGTGGCTATTCTTAAATCATTTTAATATTCATTACCTAAAAGGTATCAAACTTCTATAGTATGAGTTTGAACATTAAACAAGAATAATAAATGTATGTAGTCTTTCGCCACAATTATTCTACTAATATTGCCCAACTAGAAAGAATAAAAATTATTCAAGTATCATAATACATGAGTCTAATTATATATGAGTCGAATTATACATTAGTATAATTATAAATGCTCATGTCCACCAAATTCATATCATCAAACAAATCATTTGTAATAAATTCACAAATTTATGGTATTTATTCAATTTTTTAGCAATAAATAAAAGCATAAAAAACTACAAAAATTTTCATATTTCAGACAAATCTAAAAATTGAAATTGAATTTCAAGTCTACCGAATCAAAGTACGCTCAAAACGGAGTTCATACGAACATTAATGAACCAAATAAGCAATACGAGTATTTGTTGAAAACCAAACGTGGTCTTAGAAAGACCCAAACAATCAACAATTTACTAACAGACACTGTTCATCTTCTTTCACTTTTTTTTTTCCTTCTTCGGAATCTCCTTTAATTTGCATCCTAACAATGCAAATAAAATAGCAATGAGAAAATATGGATATAAGGATTCCAATTATACAATCTCATGTTCCAAAAACAAAAGTGTAAAAAGAACAGTATATGAAAAACTCAATTTTGTTGGAATTACCATTCCGTTGTACGGTCTTCAATTTGAGTACTTGCACCACAAATCAAAAAAGCAATATGAGCATTTTATGCGCAAACAAACGCTGCCTTAATATAACCCAAATCAACGAACATGCGCAACTCGTCACTGTTCATATCTCCAAATTTTTTGAAATTTCTAGATTTCTTTTTGGGTCCCAAGAAATTCAATCCATCATATTTCTTTCAATTTGGATATAAGTGATGCAAATAATATATCGTTGGAAAGGTATTGAAATAAAAATTCCAATTATACAAGTTTTATATCCCAAAAAACAGTGTAAAAGAAGAACGACAAAGACCCCAACCCAATGGGCTCTCTAAATTTTGCACTCCAATGGGCTCTCTATTCATTTTAGCTCCTCAAATGGAGAGCCATTTGAACACTCTCCAAATTGGAAAGCAAAATAGAGAGCCCATTGGAGTGCAAAATTTAGCACATTTTTCTTTTTTTTTTTTTTTTGAACAAATACTTAGGCACCCACAATTCTCACACTTCGCACTTAGTAAAATTTGAACTTCTAACTTCTAATTTAAAAGACAAATACCCATATCATTGGGTTAAAGACGACTTAATAGCACATTCCTCTTTAAAATAGCTAAGGAGCAATTTAGTAACTCCTAATGGAGATGCCCTAATAGCCTAATATGACTGTTCAATCCTTTTGAAGGAGAGAAGGAGAACTCTTTATAAATATACATGCGAGTTAGTGCCCAGATTTGAGATATGAGAAAAGTAAATATTGTACACATTTTTATTTAGCATGTGGAGAGACTTCTAAGCTTTGCAAATATATATTATTTATTAAAGATTTCTAGGGAGGATTTTACTCAAATTGAAAATTATTATCAATTTTCTTGACAAACTTCCTCTTTACACAAAGTGGCAGGACGTGTTATTTACTTACCTCTCTTCAAAATCTTGTTGTAAGCTTGATTGATTTACCATCGTCATGGGCGTACAAACAACTAGTGAACCTATTTTAATTCATCAATTCTTTTCAATTCAAATCAATTCGCGCGGTTTATATTCATGAGTGGACTGAATTGTATGGATTAAGTGAAAAAACTAAAAAGTGAATTAATTGTAAATTATATTTTTTTAATTCGTCATCAACCTAACTTAATTCGCTTATAGTATATATTAGTTAGTGCGTTATTATATACGATGAATCTTAATCTCATATACATACTTACATATATTTTAAAATTTTGATTTTAATTGTTTTATATATTGTGAATATTCTTTTGGATAAGTAGCATTATAAATGTTATTGATAAAAAATATTTAATTATATTATTATTACTATTTTATTATTATTGAATGATTACTCTTTTTAGTTGGCCTTTTTTCATGATATGTTAAATATGATTTTTTTAAAAAGAATTCAATAGGTTTCTTATTTTTTAGAAAATAATTTTAAGGATACTAGTTCGAAGTTTTATATTTTTTGAACACACTAAACGGCTTAAATTGCGGATTGAAATAACTAAAAAAAACTTTACCCAACACGCTTGTTTTGAAAATCAGTGAGTTGACAGTAGGTTAAAAAAAATAATCACCCGTAAAAAATGAGTTAGTTGAAAATTTCTTTTTTACCTTCCCCGACCCACCCTGCATACTAACTCTGATGTTTTTTCTTCAGTTAAGAGTAATGCTACTACGACTAAATTATTTTACTAAATTAATATACCAAATGATGTAATACAAACATTAACTATAAATACAATTGACCTATTGTATTTAATATTAATGATTGTGTCACATTATTTGTTAAATTAATGTGCTCATCTAATATTATTGTTCCTAGTAAGTAACTCTTTAGTTTCTAATGTATTTTTGCTTCACTGGAAGGGGGATGGAACCAAAAATAAAATCGTGAGCTTGGTGCCAAGGAGTAATGGCTCTCTTTCAAAGTGTTTCAGAAATTGTGATATTTTTGGAAAACATATAAGAACAAAATTAGGAAAAATGTTCTAGAACTTTCTAACACTTAATTTTAAGGCCGGCTTAGCGATTAAGGTTCGACACTTGGGGGCTTGCTGCTTGTAGGTCTCATATTCAATTTTTTTTTTGGGTGTTATCGACTCTTATGAAGTTAATTTATATAGATTTTTGTTTTAATTTTAATTGGACTCTCGTTACTGAACGGTATAATTGGTCATCCAAATATTAATTGAATTCGGTATAAACTGATCCAAATACCCTAAAATAACAAAAAAAAAATTCAGCACTTCTTTTTTGATAACCAAAAGGAGAGTCATTGAATTAATTTTAAATGATCAATTTTTAAGCATTGAAGTGATGCATTAAGCATGAGTGGTTTGGGGAGCTGCAAGAGCAGAGTCAGGATTCACCAGATTTTATCATTATTGCAAATTAACACTAAGGAATTCTATGATTTCAATATGTGGGTTTTTTTACATTTTCATTTTTTTTTTCAATTTCTAATGCGTGATTATCGTAATTCGAACTCGCACCACAATGTTGAGCCGAGTAGTCTAAAGGTCCTTAATACAAATATAAAACTCATAATACGAAAAAAATAATAATTTTGATAAATAAACTTTATTTATTAGTCTAATCTCCCATTCTCCTAATTCTTCAAAATAAATATGACCTCTAAGGTTCTCACATGCCCAAAGGATCCCATTTTGACTCGTGTAATCGTGTATTGCATGAAAAAAATGTGAAAAACATTTATCACACCCTATGCTTCGTTTGGCAATTCGATTTTAAACTCAGTTTTTTATTATTATTTTGCTTAAAATTAAAAATTCATTTAATCCCCGTTTTTTTAATTTTATTTATTTTTTATCTTTTTATTTATTGACTTTTAATCTTTTAACTATTTTATTTTTTACATAAAATACTTTTATATATATTTTTAGAAATATTATAACTTTTATTATACTTATACACATCCATTTTTATAAAAATTAAAGTTTTAAAATTTACTCGTTAAAATTTATTAAACAAAATCTATATTTAATATAAAACTATTTAAAAATAAATAAAAAATTATAACAACTTTTTTCTGATTTAAAGTTTTTTGCCTTATTGTCTTTTTGTCCTTTGACTAAAAATGACTTTTAAGCCAAAACTTTTTAACTTAAAGTCATATCCACGATCGATTCACCCAACAAATTTTTTACTTATTTAGCTTAAAGCAACTTTAAGCAAAAAACCTGACTTAAAGCTAGATAGCCAAACGAGGCCTATTGTCTTTGTTTTAGCCAAAAATATTTTTTTTTAAAAAAACTAGTTTCTTGAAACTCCATTGTAATATTCTTAACTTTTATTTTTAATAATTAATTTTTATCATAAATTTAATAGCAACAAACACTCCCTTAGAAATTAAAATGTTTCTTGGTTGGCGTTACTTGGGGCTCCCACCAGAGAGCAACTAAAATGTCTCTATCGCACCTAACGATGTGGCTCTTCTCCACTAGTAATCTACTCTGTTTGCATGAGGAAGGGCTTTAATTAAAGTGATTTTGGACAATCAAGAACCCAATTGTGAAAATAAAAAATTAGAAGATATTTTCAAAATATTATGTAAACAATATTATGTAAAAATGTTCGCTACATATTAATTGAGTCACTTTTTTTCTTCACTTACCCAACAAAAACAGGTTAATATTGTCTAACTGAAAATAAAACTATAGGAGCACCACGAAATAAATGTCCAATAATGTTCTAAATCTATCGACTTTAATTGAATAGCTTTTGAACCATTAAGAACCCAATTGTGAAACTCAAAAATTATAAGGTATTTTTGAAGTATCACGTAAGCGATGTTACATAAAATTGAATACGTTTTGAACCATCAAGAACGCAATTGTGAAACTCAAAAATTATAAAATATTTTTGAAGTATCACGTAAGCGATGTTACATAAAATTTTTCGATACATATTAATTGAGTCATCATTTTCTCTCACTTACTTAACAAAAATGGACTAATATATTTATTTCTCTCAAAATATTTTTTTTTTCATCGTTTAGTGATAATATTACAAAATAAATGCTACGTAATATTTGAGAATTATCAAATGATTGCTCCGTGAAACTTGCTCTAGTGCTTAATTATTTCAACTATTGGATGATTGCCATTAATTTCAAGGTCTAATCTTACGGCTAGTAATTATGAGAAAATAATGGGTGTTCTACAAAATGATGGGAAAAGTTCTTCTCCTTATTTCTTCATCTTCACATTACATTAGTCAACTTCAACTTAAGACATGACTCGTAATTTTTATTTTTATTTTTATTTTTTTATTTTTATTTTTTTTAAAAAAATTCTCCGAGAATAGATAAAAATTTATTTGCTAGCAATTTTCAGAAAACCTGTTTCTAAAAAATTGAGTTAAGAAAGGAGCTAAAAACTAAAAATCTTGAAAACAATTTAAAAGTGTTTTCTCATTTTTTTTGCATGCGGAACTTGGTGCATCGAGAAATAATTCTCAATTTTAGCGACCAAATATATTTTTTCTTTTAAATATATTTTAATTTTTTAATTTTTTTTAAAATTTTGTTTTTTAAATATAATTTTTAAAAAATACAACCAAACAATGTATATTTTGAAAATCAACTATTCTACTATCCATGAAATGGATCCCAAAATTTTATCCCAAAATACTAAAGTGGTAGCAACCCACTTTAGTAATTAAGTGCATTTC
>JAULJZ010027495.1:0-15302 GCA_032270985.1 Heliamphora pulchella | reverse complement strand
ATTGTTGAGCATGTGTAAATGCATGAGATGTGAAAATTGAGTTTAAACTATGTTAACTCAAATACATGAATGATAAAAATATTAGAATTGCTAATAATGGAAACCTTAATGGTGTTAGGTTTGACGAGAGAAACCGAGTTGACGGTTGAACTGGCGTTGGCTTAAAATGTTAATGACTTAATTAAAGTATCTTGTGAATGGATTGAATATTTAAGTTTGGGCATCAGCTGCTCCTCGGTGAAAGAGAAAAAATTTGCGCAATGTAAGGTGAGCCCTTTCTTCGGATTAATTCCCGTAAAGCGTGCTCTTGAGCGGCCCACCTATCGATATTTTCGAGAAAAATCGAAAATGTGTGTTTTTCGTGACGGGCTATAGAATGTGTATTTGTCCATTAGACCTCGCGTGGCCCGGTGGCGATAAGTACGCCTAGGTCTACAGGTGCCGTCCGACTTTGGTACTTAATTAAATCAATTAATAAAATTGGGTAGGTAAAAACATTTAACGTAATTGATGAATATAAGAATTGAGAAACCTTGATAATGGTTGTGGTTTAGAAATGGAATGAAATGAAATAGGGAGTTATGGTAACCGTGTTGGGTTTGAGATAACGGAATTGAAAAATTAACTACGATGTGTATTGATTTCTTTTATGGTAAGAAAAGAAAACTAGTTATGTGAATGAAGATTTGCTAGAAAAGTGAACTTGATTTTGGGCTTAAACTTGTTGTGCATTCACATAATCATCTTCGCATGTCATGCATTGATTCATTTATAGTCTATTTCCTACGAGTCTCGACTCATGTTGTTTAACAACATTTCAGGTAATAACGGGAAGAAAGCTATGGAGTAGAGATGTCGTTCTTGAGACCCTTTTTCTGTAGTAGTTGGTAGAAATACATATCTTTCACATCATCTTTTGCGAATTAAGGTTATAAATGTAATTCTTTAAAGTATTTGAACGGTTGTATTCGGATTGGTGTAACCCTTGTTGTAAGGCCATAAGGCCACACGTATTCAAGAATCATATGCATGTGAGACTACTGGGCATTGTGTTGGGTTTATTATTCTTTATTTTACAAGATTCTATGTATGAAACCATTGGCACTTTCGAGTTTTGATTATGGTTGGAGTTGTTTCTATATTATTTCTTTTATGAAGTAGCATGTAAATCTCTTGAGAAGGCAAGTTTAGAGGTGTGGTTGGAGTATGAAAAGTTGGGTTTGCAAAACAATCGTTAAAAACGGTCCAGGGTTGGACCGATTGATCGGTCTATCGATTGATCAAACCCTGCTCTTGGTTGTTACTGTCTGCACAAGACCGATCGATCGCTCTTGAGACCGATCGATCGCTCAGCATCTTGGAGCATTTTTTCGACCTTTTAGGTTTAAGAAATCTTTTTGTGGGGTTCAATTTTCTTTATTTAAACAGCTTCTTTAAAGAGTTTTACGAGGTTTAAAGGTTTGAAATTCCTTGTTTTTCCTAAAAAGTTCTTCAGGTTGGTTCATCGGGGTTGGTTCACGTGCCATAGAATTAGATGCGTGACAACTTGTGACGTCGGAATTTGGAGTTTTGGTTCAAAAGTAAGAGAATTCAATAATTATTTAGAAAATACTTTAACACCTTTAAAACCAAAATTTGAAAATTCTTTTTGTGAAAAATGAAATCGCCACATGATTTTTGAGAAAAATCAAGAAAAACAAAATAAGCAACTGATCTTTAAACAGTAACCAGAGAAAACAAGGATCTTGGGACAAAGGTACGAACTGGAGAAGGTGTTAAGCACCTTGTTTGCCCAACCGTGAGGTTGGTATCTACTAATCATCATTGGTTCTTTAATTAGATTTTTCAAATGCATGCAAATACATAAAGTGGAGGCGGAGAGAGAACAATTAAAATTAAATAAGAAAATACATATCCTAAGTATATAGAAGACCGGAACAAAACAAATAGCAGAAGAAAATCTTAAGTTCTACGGAATGCAATTTCTAATGAAAGGATACATGGAGTAAATCCGCGTGCAATACCATCAAATAACCTAAACTAACATAAATATGATACGGTACCAAATCAGAAGAAATGTAATCTCAAAATTTCCTAAATTTTAATTAAAATTGCATACAATATTGTCAAACAATCAAACACCTTAAATTATCCTAATCATGATTTTAAGCAAAGTAAACAAAAGCATGCTCTAAAATTATGAAACTCTAACTAAATGTGGATTTCACGCTAATAGTGAGCAATAAAAGATGGTACTAAGAAGAAATTAAATTATGAAAGATATACTATGAATTTCATCAAAATATAACAAAATATAATAAATTAAAAAAAATACTATTTAAATGAAATTAAACTAATATCAAATATTTACTATGAAAGTAACGATTACTACATAAGAAATGTAATAATTTCTATTTAGCGAGAAAATGTTAAGATACAGGCGAAATATTAACGATTATGATCGAATGAACGCTATTGCACTAAATGTGACAACTAAGACATTGTACATTGCAATTGCCGAATATGTTGGCATTATCTTGATAAATGGAGGAATAACAATATTCTAAGTGCAGGTGTGCAATGTGAACAAAGTAAACTAAGATTTGCTTTGATTTATAAATTTAGCTAATTTAACAAAACTTAATTAAGCTAAAGGTACTTATCTAAACTAAATACCCACAATCAAATCAAATAAAACGATGTAATTGAATCAATTATGTAATGGCTCAAAATAAAATATTGAAATTAATCCGGCTACTTCAAAAGAGAGAAAGTGAAAAAAGAAAAGCCAGGGATCTAAATAGAATACCTGAATCGCTATTATTCGGGGTATCCTCAAGTCGGGAAATGATGATCAGCAGTCCAATTCTCAGGCAAAGCTCCAATCCAAGTGAAAGGGTGGGTCAAGAATCTAACAAGGCATCGACATTGGTGGTCGTCCCCTCAATACTTTGGCGGAGTATCGATTCTCAAAATCTATCGCCTTTCTACCCGTTAAAATTTCGATATCAGAATTGTCCTCTTCAAAATCGTACGAGAGGTACAGTATTTATAGAGTTTATCAACTAATGAGGTGCTGGCATGTTTTGGAACCCAACAGACCTTTTGAAGTAGGTGGTCGCCAGGTATGGAGTTGGCGATCGCCACAAATTCAGAGCTTTTAAAGGTTTCATATGACGGTCGCCACAATAAAGTTGGCAACCCCAAGGTTCAAAATTGGCGACCGCTACTTAGGCTAGGGTTTTGAAGAAGTTCTTATAACGGACGCAGATATCAAAGTTTGCGGTCCCAAGTTTCCAAGTTAGCGGTTCAAGGTTTGGACAATGTAGGTTCACTGGTTGAAAGTTTTCATCATTTGGATTGGGTACTAAGCTTGGATCATTTTTCGATGATTATTCTGAGGCACCATTCCACTTGATTTCATCATCAAAAATACCCAGACCAACCTAAGATTAGGTGGGGTCAAATTGAGGTGTCTTCACAACTATTTAGTGCGGAGAAATTGGTAATAATGATTTCCTAACGCTACAATTATTTGCTAATTCTTTAACTGGTACAACTTTTACCTGGTATATCAATCTACCACCAAATTCAATCCGAGACTGGCCTCAGCTAGAAGAGTTATTCCACCAGCAGTTTTATAGAACGGAACAAGAGGTTACGATGGCGGACCTATCAAGGTTGTATCAGTTACCATGAGAATCGGTGGAAGCTTATTTCTCGAGGTTCAAAAAGGCTAGATTCAAATGCAAGGTGGTCCTTCCTGAAACAAAATATGTGAGACTGGCCCAAAACGGTCTGGATTTTGAACTTAGAAAGAATATCGAAGGGATAGAGTTTCGCAATCTATTCGAGTTTGCAGCACGGGCTATGCAATATGAGTATATATTACGAGAGGAGCTGGACAAAAGCGCGGCTTCCTAAGGAACTTACTATCGAGATCCAAATTATGCTATGGTAAATTTAGAAACTCATTTTGAGTCTAAAGTAGCTGTGGCATAGATCATCAACGAAAATTCTTATATTTTCAAGGCCTTTATTAAAGTAGAACCTACTAAGTCTTAGGGATCCTTAGCTTCCCCAAAGATTACCAAAGTCTATACTTTTGACATAATAAAGGCGGACCATATATTCGACCACCTACTTGTAGACAAAATGTTCAGATTCTCAGTAGGACACAAGATTCTATCGCCAAAGGAGCTCAGGAATAAGGAATACTGTAAGTACCATAACTCTTGGAATCATACTACAAATAATTGTATTACTTTCAGCAATGATATTCAGGACAAGATTGATAAAGAAGAGTTCATGTTTCCTGAAAAGGAAAAAGCAGCAATGAGAGTAGATACAGATCCTTTTCTGAAGCAGCTGGCCAACAATATGGTCACGGTTGATATGAAAGGCTGTCCTAGAACAGAGGCCAAGAGGACTAGAGGACTTGCTAATTCAACTCATTGCGAAGGAAAAACTCCTAAAACTATCCCAATCCAAGATGTGTGGTGGGATCAGGAGATAATTCGCACAATGAGGAAATGGAGTTGTTCACAAGAGCGTCATGTATGCAAAGGATGTGCCCAGAAGATACTGGAAGAAAATCCAATTAGAGAGATTTATCAGCCTAAAAGTCCACCTAAAGAGAAGGAGAGAAAATCAATTTTTCAACATCTCCAACACCTGGGGGGCAAGACGACAATTCTTTCGAAGAACATTAGACTCGGACAACCAAGAATAGTAAAACCACCAGTATCTTGACCAGGGCAGTGGGTGAGGGTTACTCACCCAAAGTTTTCTCAACCAAATAGGATCCCATCCAGAACTCAGTGACAGAATGCAAAGAATGAGGTAGGCTGATCGCAGAAGGATGGAAGCAACCAGCGAGCACCCAGAAGGTAATAAGAGGAGGTCGATACAATTTTGGACAAATCTTGTATATGAATACAGGCTGCGCAAGATTCAGGGAATAACAATACAAGATCAGCCAAGTTCTAGTAAAGAGCTCTATTCCAACAAAGAAAAAGAGCCCATGAATTGTAATATGGTCTTTATCATACCAGAAAACTTCATGGCTAAAAAAGGACAACCCTCTTTCATAGTAGGAGATGTCGAAAAGCAGGGAGAGATAATGGAAATCCTGCCAGAACCCGTTAAGAAAGAACACGATCCACTTTTAATCTCGAAAACTCAAGAAGGAGAACCTGCACAAAGCGTTGTTTTTGAAAGGCCTTCGAAGGAGATGAAACAGCACATCCGGCCTTTGTACATCGCAGGTCATATTGACGGAGTACCGATCAACAGGTTGTTAGTAGACAATGGCTCAACAGCAAACTTAATACCCAGGGCTGTATTCAACAAGATTAGCAAAACTTAGCAGGATTTGTTATCATCAAATGCGAGCATATCGGATTTTGCTGGAGGAATCACATCATTCCAAGGTATTATTGTTACTAATCTCACTATAAGGAGCAAAACATTGACTACACCCTTCTTTGTGATAGAATCTCGCTCTGCTAATAATTTGTTACTTGGGAGGGATTAGATCTATGCGTGTATGGCGGTATCATCAATATTACATTAGTGTCTGATATTTTGAAAAGATCAAGATATTGAAGTAATTTGGGCAGACAAAAGGCATTTCCTGGCATCAGTCAATCATGTTGAGGTGAGGCTGTACGACGATGATATTGGTTCCATAAAAGTGACTGACCTGGATAAAGAAGGTCGTTCAGTAGCTGTGACATTATCCAATAAAACGTCAATAGAGGATTTAAGAGACATCTACAAACAGGTAATCGACCCCCATATTTTCGAAGTGAATAGGCCGATTACTCCTTTTCTCCAAACAGTATCGAATGGAAGCACAACTGATAGGAATTGAAAAGGTAGTTGCATTAAAGGCCACCCTTAATAAGGTAATTGTTCATATTTGTCTGAAGAAAGGTTGTATGGCTTGAGTGCAGAGGAGGAAGGAGCTTCGGTTAATACGGCCGAAGTAATTTTTGAAGACGAGTTACACGATGAGAAAATACAGTTGGAAGAATTGGAAGCTGCTCCGGCCAAATTAGATGATCTCAAGGCCGAAGTACAAAACCTGTTAGAGAAAATCAATTTGGGAACAAATGAAGTTCTTAGACTGGTCTATATAAGTTAACTATTGCTTGAGGCGGTTAAAGGAGATCTAGTGGAAGTCCTCGCTCGATACAAAGATTGCTTTGCATGGAATTATAATGAAATGCCCAAACTATCTAGGCAACTAGTTGAACACAGACTCCCAATCGAGCTTGGATATTGCCCTTTTAAACAGCTGTTGAGAAGAATGTCAACGGAGGTCACATTATTGATCAAAGAAGAGTTAGAACAACTTCTAAAGGCATGCTTTATCAGGACAGCTAGATATGTTGAGTGGCTTTCAAATGTTGTTCTTGTAGTGAAGAAAAATGGCAAGCTCAGGGTATGTATTGACTTCAGAAATCTCAATCTAGCTACTCTTAATGAATATCCAATGCCAGTAGCAAATTTGTTGGTGAACGGTGCAGCCAAACATAAAGTCCTGTCATTTATGGGCTGTTATTCAAGTTACAACCAGATTTTTATTGCGGAGGAAGACACGCCTAATACAACTTTTAGGTGTCCAGGAGCCTTGGGATCATATGAATAGATTGTCATGCTGTTTGGCTTGAAAAACGCAGCAGCTACATATTAGCGTGCTATGAATACTATGTTTCATGATATGATTCGTAGATTCATGAAAATTTATATTGATGATGTTGTAATAAAGTCTAATTTATATTCCCAACATCTTGAAAATTTAGTCATGGCTTTTGAATGCATGAGGAAATATCAATTAAAGATGAATCCTTTGAAGTGTGCATTTGGTATAACAGCCAAAAATTTCCTGGAATTTCTTGTACATCAACGAGGGTTAGAAGTGGATAGTAACAAGGTCAGATCAATAATGGAGGCAAGGCCACCACTTGTAAGGAGAAATTACAACGCCTATTTGGTCAGGTTAATTCTCTTCGAAGATTTATTTCGAATATGGCAGGAAAAGTTCAAGTATTTTTAGGGTTGTTGAAATTAAAAAAGGAAGAAGAGTTCAAATGGAATTCGTGTCACCAGCAGGCCTTTGACGACATTAAAAGGTATTTTGCTAGCCCTCTAGCACTCACCCCACCAATTAAAGAGAAGGCAATGAAGCTTTATATTTCGGCCTCAGAAAGATTGTTGAAAAGTCTTTTAATCCAAGACAATGAGGCAAGAAAGGAACAGGCGATATATTATCTAAGCAAGCTGCTAACTCCCATAGAATGTAAGTACTCTTCAATTGAGAAGTTATGCATTGCTTTATAATTCGCTGCTTCAAAATTTAAACATTACATGCTACCAGTACTGATCTATTTGATATGTCACACTGATTTGATCAAGTATTTGCTATCTTCTCCTTTCATTAAATGACGACTTGGTAAATTTTCTTTAGCCATAATGGAATTTTTATTTCATTACACACCACAAAAGGCCGTTAAAGGATAGGCTTTAGCTGACTTCTTGGAAGATCACCCTTGTCTAGAAGTAAAAGAGGAGATGGACATAGGAATGAATATGTCCATGATTAATTTCGTTCCCTGGACACTTTATTTTGATGGTAACAGAACATAGAATGTGTCAGGATGTGGGATTGTTCTTATTTCACCAGCAGGATTGGAGACAAAAATGTCATTCCAATTCGCCTTCAAATGTTCAAATAACCAAGCTAGCTATGAGGCAGTTTTTATCGGATTAGATATCTTGAGAGATATGGGAGTGCATTCTGTTCATGTTAAAGGCGATTCATGGTTGGTGGTAAACTATCTATGGAGAGTATACAAGTGCCATAGTGAGGAGCTAATACCGTATTATGCGATAGTCGTACAGATGATGGATGATTTCGATGATGTCATGATATCATATATTCCCAGAAGATTCAATGAAAAAGCAAATGAGTTGAAACAAATGGCTACTAGATTACAGATTCCTTATTAGATTTATCATTGAACCGTGACCGTCCATAAGAAGATTCTACCTTCCGTTAGAAGGAGGCCAGAAGCATTACAGGCCTTCTCCGTGAATATTTCTTATGATGAGGAAGGCTGAAGAACACCAATCATTTTTTTTCTAAGATGTCTTATAAAGGTTTGTGATAGAAGCACTAGGAAGATGGCGATACATTACATCATGATAGAAGGGAAATTGTTCAAGAAAAGTTTAGAAGATGATTTATTACTGAAGTGTTTGTCAAAAGGCGAAGCAATGAAGTTCATGGCAGAGGTACATGAGGGGATTTGTAGGGCCCATCAGGCTGGAAGGAAAATGAGATGGTTTATAAAGAGGTACGGGTATTATTGGCCTACTATATTGGGAGACTGCATTAGATACGCAAAGGGTTCTCAAGGTTGCCAAGCACATGGACTCATCCAGCATGTACCAGCACAGTCCCTAAAAGCAGTGGTGAAGCCTTGGCCTTTTAGCGGATGGGTTATGAATCTAATAGCAAAGATCTCTCCTCTTTCTTCTAAGGGACGTTGTTACATAATTGTCGCCACTGATTATTTCACAAAATGGGCAAAAGCAATTCCCACGAAGGTAGTAGATTAAAATGATGTGATAAAGATGATAAAGAAAAATATCATTCACAAATTTGGCCTACCCGAGCATATTGTGGCAGATCGAGGGACAGTATTCTTTGGAGGACAAGTTCATGCCTTTACAGAAGAATACAATATTACTCTTACCCATTCCTTCCCATATTATGCACAAAGTAATGGTCAAGCCAAATCAACAAATAAAATTTTGAAAAACATAATTGAGAGGATGGTGGAGGATAAGCCAAGTGTGTGGCATGAGATACTATTTGAGGCATTATAGGGGTATAATAACTCCAAGAGAATCGCCACTCGGGAAACTCCTTTTGCCCTTACTTATGGGCATGAGGTAGTTCTACCTATGGAAGTCACAGTCAAATATCTTAGAGTAGCAATTCAGAACAATTTAGTTCCTTCAGAATACTCACAAGCAATGCATATGGAATTGGAAGATCTAGATGAAGTAATGATAGTCCTAGACAACCCAAGAGGGGGTGAATTGGGTTTTAAAAAACAATAATAACAATTTTAAAACCTTTTAATTTCACAAGTAAATATGGCAAGTATATCAATAATTAAAGTAATAAGAAAATTAAAGAGGTAAGGGAGAGAGAAAATGAACCGAACACCAAGATTTATAGTAGCTCGGCTTCTTTCAAGCCTACGTTCACTCCTTAAGACTCTCCTTGAGAATTTTCACTAAGATTGAATGCTTCATAGGCACATTCAAAGCTTTTTACAGCCTCAAGATGATCCTACGAAAACAACTCTTATTTTCTTCTAATCACTCTTGAGCTCTTCTTTGAAGACTATCACTCACTCACTTAAAGGATCTAGGGTGACTCACCCTTAAGTACAATAAATGTAGTATTTAATGAGAAACTCACTTACTCTCTTTACGAATAATTGAAAATAAATGAATACAAAGAAGTGAGATTCAGCTGTAGGAGTTAATGAGCAATAAATGAAAATTTGAAGATTTGATCTCTTGATTCAAGCAATAGAACAGTAGATTTGAAACTCTTTTTTTATTTAAAGCTCTGAGAAATAACTCCTTATATAGTCTCTGGAGGATTAATGACCATTGGTGGTAGGTGAGAGTATTAATGAGCCAAAATCCAACCGTTGAACCAAGTGCTAGATTTGAATTTTCGTCGCATGTGTCGACTCAATTCTATTTTGAGTCGACACAAATCGTCTAGGGCTTAGATCTGTAAGTGAATGGGTTGACTCATATCTTTGTTGGTGTCAACACAAATTTCTGCATCCTTCTTACCCATACAGTGGTGTAGACTCAAAATCATTGGTGTCGACTCATTTAATACTTCAGCTTTCCAAGAAAACCTTTTGATGTTGACTCATGTTATCTTTGGTGTAAACTCAATTTATCTAGGTGGACAAAGCTTTGATTTTTTTTTCTGTTGGTTTTATGTCTCCTACCCTTTAAGACTTGGTGGAAGGGGACCAAAACTGTAGGGCAGTAAAAATCAGAGCTTTGTCCACCTAGAATGCTACATGGCTCAGTAGAATGGCGTCGTAGATACCTATTTCTTTCCATATTTCACCCTTAGATCAAAGGAGACGTCCAATCCAATGGTATAATCATTGCAAGGGGTGTGCCAGAGTTTGATGGGAGTCCATTTGTGGTACTTCTCCCAGGAAGGTGTAGACAGGGCAAGAGGTAGTTGACCTTCAATGCATGGGTAAAAAAGAGAAAGAAAACTAGAGCATTGCTCCTTGAATGATGGCCCGAGTCTAAATCATTTAGTGGAAGCAATGAGATCCGATTTGTAGGGAACTAGGGTTTCGGAGTGGATTGGAGGGTTTCATTATGCGATCAGGTTTTTCACCTGTATAGCGGCACTATTAGGGTCTCTAGTAGGAGCATGGGCACGTTTCGTAGCCATTGACAAGAGAGGGGGGAACAGAAGAGATCGACAAAAGAGAGAGGAAGAAGAGGGCATTGTGAAAAGAAGAAAAGCTTGAAAGAGAGAATAATAAAGGAAGGGCTGAGATTATGAGATAAGAAATAACGATGAAAAATCATAATGAATATTCAAATACTCTTTTTTGGGAATCTAAAAGAACTCTTTGAAGGGGGGAATGTTTGGACCATATGTGAAAAAAAATATAAAGGTGTAACTGATTTTCTAGAAAATAGGTGGCTGGCTATTTAATAATGATCAGGTGGGATATTATCTAACAAGATAAAAGGTGTAATTTAAAAATGACACGTGTCATCATGGGAGCAAATCAAGAAGAGATTAATTTTGAAGCAAAAGTAGGAGAATAATCAGGGCAAGTGGTTCATGGGAAGGACAAATGGCAATCATTGATCTCCTTTCATTATACAAACAGAGAAATAAAATGGATTAGTTGCCAAATAAAATAAGCAGAGGACACGTGTCGGCCAAAGATGGAGTTAAAGTGAGCAATTAGCCGTTAGAGAAACAGGTCGAACCAAACAGGACATGCGATTATGAGGATGATTATAAAAGTATAAATCGGCTAAAAGGAAGGGACACATCCAACATATCAAAAGCCCCGACCTTGTTTTATTTTCTTATCTTGTATTTGCATATCTTTTCCTTTTCAAAGTTCAAATCTATTAATTCGTCCTCATTTCAGTTTTCGTTTGCTAGATTGGATTCAATTTCTATTCTCGTTAGACGTAGCTTTAGTCATAATCCCCGTTTCAGTCCATATACTTCATTCAATACAAAGTCATTTCAAATTCAGTTTCAATATCTATTTATTCGTCCTTCAAATTTCGTTTATTTTAATTCAAAAGACACTTGAAAATTATTGAAGTCCTCTTCATTAAGACAAAAAATTGAACTAGTAGCTTTTGCTTCGGGCTACGCACAATTCGTTTTGGTTTAAAGTCAGTTTGGCGCAATTTCAAAAACAATTGGACGCATTCATCCTGGCACGCCTGTAGCGCTGGAATTTAAGGTTTTGGTTAAAAAATATAGGAATTTAAGAAATGTTTAGAAAATATTTTAATACCTTAAAAATCAAATTTTGAAAACCATTTTTGTTGCAAAATATAGTCGCCACTTGATTTTTTAGAAAAATCAAGAAAAATAAAATGAGCCACTGATCTTTAAAAAATGGTAACCAGAGAAAAAAGGGTTCGGAGGCTAAGCTATGAACTGAGAAAGGTGTTAGGCACTCCGTTTGCCCAACTGTGAGGTTGGCATCTACTAATCATTATTGGTTTTTAATTAGATTTCTCAAATACATGCAAATACAGAAGATGGAGACAAAGAGAGAACATACAAAATCAAATAAGAAAAATACATAACATATGTATATAGAACGCCAAATAAAACAAGTATCAAAAGAAAAATCCTAAACCCTACGGCATGTAATTTCTAACTAAAGGATACATGAAGCAAACCGCATACAATATCACCAACATGACCTAAACTAATATGACATAGTATCGAATAGAAAAGATAACCAAAATTCTAGTCAAAATTACATACAATGCTATCAACTAATCAAACGTCCTCAATTAACCTAATTATGATTTCCAACAAAAATAAGCAAAGCATGTTTCGCAATTATCATATCTATAATGTATATTATTGAATAACCTAAAATCATACTAAACATGATTTTAAATAAATTATAAAAATCTTCTACTAGAGAGAAAAGATAAATTAAAATAAAAAAAGTATATGACTTCATACTAATAACTAAGACGAAAGAATCTAAATTATTTTCTGTATGACAATAACGACACTGTAAGTTGTAATTGCCAAATATGTTAGCACTATTTTAGTGAATTAACATATTAGGTGCAAATGTGCAATGTATGCAGAATAAACAAATTAAGATGTGATTTATAACATGAATTTAACTAATTTAACTGAACTAAATATGTTTATTACAAACCCAATTGATACTAATAACTAAAATAAAGAACACGTGCGAGATAAGAAAGCAAAATTAACCCGGTTACTCCAAAGAGATAAAAAATGGAGAGAGAAAGACTGGAGATTCAAGCAGAATACCTAGGTGAATCCTCAAGGCTGGGAATTGTGATCGATAGTCCAATCCTCGATATGTGTTCTAATTCCAATGGAAGGATGTGTCAGGAATTCAGCAGGGTATCAACGTCGGTAATCGTTCTTCCTCGGTATTTCAATAGGGTGCCGATATCAGAATTCTTTCGTCTTTCAACCCGTCAGAACTTCAACCTCAGAATTGTCCTCCCAAAATCGTACCAGATGTGCGGTATTTATAGAATTCATCAACCAATGAGATGCTGGCACATTTTGGGACACGCTAGGCCTTTTAAACTTGGCTGTTGCCACAAAAATTGAGTTTCCAAGGGTTTCTTATGGCGATCACCACAATGGAGTTGGCGACCCCATGGTTCAAATGTGGCGGTTGCCACCTTGGCTAGGGTTTCTAAGAGTTTCTTATGCAGGTCGCCACAATGAAGATGACGACTCCAAGGTTCAAAGATGGCGGCTCAAGGTTTTGAAGTTGGCGACTTTAAGCTTTGAAGTTGGCGGCTCAAAGTTTGAACAACATAGGTTCACTGGTTCGAAGGTTTTGATCATTAGGTTCGAACCTTGGTCTTGGATCACTTCTTAAGGATCGTTCAAAAGCACCATTCCACTTGCTTTCATCATTGGATTCACTCGGATCAACCTGAGTTTGGCAAGGTCAAATTGGGGTGTCTACAATGCCTGCATCACATCATTAAAGTCCTTAACGTAATTCAGCGTGAACGACAATAGTTATTAGAGGCAGGAATGTGAGAAAAAACTGCCTAAATTGATTGAACAAGTTAAATTAATTCAAACCTATTAATTTTGGTGCGTTTCTTAATATAATTTGGTATGCATGGTTTAAGAAAAAGGAAAAAAATAGTTTTCAATTCAAAAGTGAGTTAACAAATAAGATAAATTACACCTACACCACTGCATACTTACTAATCAAATAAAAATTATTTTGTCGATATCGACAGAGAATTATATCAATCGTTTGTGTTGCGATTCGATGCCATGTTTTAGGATTTCATTGGATATGAAAATGGCCGAACAAACTTTGAAATTGTAGTAAGAAAATAAATATCGAAGACTAATAAAATGAGATTTTATTAATCTTTATGATAATAAATACAAAAAAACAAGAAAAAAAATATTACCACTTACCTACGGTTACTCGGTTAATGTTGAATATTCCCTTTCGAAGATATTTGAAGAAAAATCTCTATTACACTACTCCTACAATTTAAGTTAAACTACTCCTAATGTTTGATAAAATTCATTGATGAATTGATGAAGTGAGGTTCTCCTCTAATATGAAGGGCTTTCTGGTGTAAGGTCCATAAAAAACATCTCATACAACATTAGACCCAACAAAAAACACTTTAACTCTTGAAGTTTATTGTGTGAAATTAGACCAAAATATCCTTATTACTCAAAATACTCATCATTTCACATCAACACCTTATCCCCTCACCTTCGCATCCGACAACCGCTGGCTAGCTCTGACGACCTCCGACGATCAGGCGAGCTCTAACTATCATCTTCGGTTATCAAATGATTTTTTTAACACTAAACAAGATGAGCATATATAATTTCAAAATATTTAATATTAATTCCCGTTATAGTTGAGATTAGGGATTTAAATGGTGAAAGCCCACTTGATTTTATTGCAATACAAATATTAAATTAAAAAAATCAAAAAGAGAGAATTAAAGATTTTTAAAAAGTGGAATTCAAATTAGAATTCAAATTAACTATGAAAAATAAAAATTCACAAAGATAAAACAGATAAATTTATCTATTTGCATATTTATTTATTTACATAACAAACAGATAAATTTACATATTTGTATATTTATATGTTTGCTATATAAACAGATAAATTTATCTGTTTGACATATTTATTTGTTTACATAGTAAACAGATAAATTTATCTATTTAAATTATTTACTATAAATTTATTAATTTTGTATAAAAAAAATTTATCTCTTACAAAATAAATAAATTATACATTCCCAAGTCTCCCTTCGAAACCAATCTCAACTCTCACGTGTGCGCCTCAATATGTGGGCGGCATAAACAAATTTAGCCCCTTAATTCCCAAATATTATGATCAGAACATGTTCCTTAACGTTGAACGGCCCAGGGTTCAACGAGAACTCGAATTGAGTCACTTGATAGAACACCCGGTTCGTAATGGTTCGGGCCATTAAATGCCTGAGAGGCACCACCTCAATCTAAGTAGAGATCGATGACATTGTTAGCGGCTCCGCCCGGTATCAGAAAAACTGGTTCACGAAGGACAGAATCACGCACGAACGACAGAAAAACTCGCCGTCGGTGACTGTAGTTCGGAAAGCTGGAGTACGGCGTCGCCGCTGCGTTTGACCGGCTTAGAGTTCGCAAATCGAGGCGTGCTTTGCGTGGTGGAGAACCTACACTCGTTGCCACCGGAGAGAGAGAGAGAGAGAGAGAGGAGGGGGGATGCCTTTTTTTTTTTATGGAATATGAAAACATTGCGTCCATTGTACTGAAGCTGTATTGTTGAACTGCAGGTTGAATGGATTGCACAGAGAGAGAGAGAGAGAGAGAGAGAGAGAGAGAGAAGGCAGTGACATACAACGATGATGACGCGGTTGAGACTTTCACTACGAGCGACGCATGTGGTGGGTGTTTT
>JAULJZ010027484.1:0-15302 GCA_032270985.1 Heliamphora pulchella | reverse complement strand
ATAGATAAGAAAAATATTCTAACCATTCATTCATATTTACATATCATAAATATTATATCATTAAGAGTTCTGAACTGTTCATAAATACATAATAATTACAATTTCACCAGAAAATTTAACAAAAATTACAATACACCCGTGAAAACTGAACAAAAAGAACAAAAAGTAAAAATTTAATTCTTCAGCTAGCATTGTAGGGGTCCGTTGGCTTCTTCCACTTACTCTGTTCTTCAATTTCGCCTTCTTCTTCGGGGGGCGACTTTCTCAAAGAACTCATCACACTCACCTGTGGCACGAATGCTATGAGCCAAAACTCAGAAGCAAATTTTCTAAACCGTCTAACAAACTCACAACAGAATATTCTACAATACATTCATATAATACCCAATACAATTTTAAGGCCAAATAGACAGACAATTTAACGTTTTTAACAGGGTAAGAATATGTAAGAACAATTATGCGAGTGTGCGATGTAGATGAATGCAATGCAGTTGCCCAACCCGATTATAATCAACCAATCAAATTTTTGAGTAACATCTTTACGTTCTGGTACGTTAGGCTCCCGTACACCAACGTTCCCGATCACGACAGCGCATAGCGGACGTTTGGCTCAAGACGTGGCACGGCTCAAGACATAACATGGCTCAGGACGTATATGACCCAAGGTCGATCATATCCAACACGATAATCAGAATGGCACCATTACGTTTCCGTACGTTAAGCTCCCGTTCGTCAGCGTTTTCGATCACAGCGGCGTATAATGACTGTTCGACTTAAGATGTGATACGGCTCAGAACGTAACACGGCTCAGGACGTACATGGCCCAAAGTCAGCATATCCAATATAATAACCTGAATGGTACTACTATATTCCCGTACGTTAAGTTCCCATTCATCAACGTTCCCGATCACAACAGCGTATAGCAGCTGTTCGACTCAAGATGTAATACGGCTCAGGACGTAACACGGGTTATTACGATCTGGGTGGTTACAACTAGGGTCTGTATCGAGGTGTTACAATAATTGTGCCTATCATTTTCTTCTACCACAACTTATTTATAAAATTAATGTACAAAATAAAATGCCAACCTACAAAATTAATGTGAGTTGTATGATTATCTTTGTTTTTCTTATATTTTTTTTACCAATATTTTATTTAACAAATATGTAAAAAGTAGTTGTTTGTTTTTTTATAATAACTGAAAAATCTCATTTACCGACTGATTTGCACTAATTGATTTTTTTAAATAAGCTAAACACTGCAAATAAGGCTAACCAATCAATCACACAAATAATAGAGTAAATCAATCACAATCATACATGAGACGACGATTTTTACGTAAAAAATTCTAAATCGGGTAAAAACCACAATACCATACCGAGTCTAGAAAATCAAATCCTATATCAAATGTTAGTTACAAAAAAAACTTACAATCCCGACGTTGAACATATAACCAATGATAATAAGCCTATCTTTGCCGAATTCACGTGCACCAACTCCGTGCTTGTTCGTCGCTGGAACCCACCATTGGACTTCAATATTAACGGAATCCTCCACCAGACTTCAATACTTGAGAATCCTCTCAAGCAACTCTACGAACATGAACAGATCGTTGAAGATTTAATTGGCTTGATGAAGTTCTTGAATGTGCAGAAGCTAAATAATCATCAGGCTCGTTGACTGGCTTACGAGTATGTTAAATCAACCTCAGAAAGCTCCTAAGGGACTAGGGTTTCAATATAAATATTGGAGGCTAAATAAAACTAAAACCCTGGCAGCCTATTTATATAACACTATCAAAAACCTTAGCTGATATCGCAACTTAAAGTCTGTTCATGCCACCGACCGCTCGATCGGTCACGCTATTCTCGCAGTAGTTTGTTGTAGACATGAGATACCGAGAGCTGTTGAAGATTGCTCGATTGACTGCTCAATCAGTCTATCGAGCAATCTGACACTGCTTGCAGTTTTTCGACGTTTTTTTCTCATTTTTCGCTGCACTGTAATATCAAACCACAACTCTAAAAGAACAAGTGCCAAATATCACAGAATAAAATATAAATAATTTAACTCACAATTTGTCACAGATTTTCCAAATAAAAAAACGAATTTAGACCAAGGCCAAAATTTCTAACAATCTCCCCATTTAGCAATTCTGTGATAAAACCTACCAAACCAAATTATGCAACAATTTTACCAATGTATTCGCTAAACATACAAACGACACGACAACAAAAACAACAAAAAACACTGACACGACATAGAAACAAATAATAAAACAACTGAAACTCTCCCTTAATCACATCTATCTCCCCTTTTTTCTCACAAATTGACAAACAAAAACAAGAAGAGAAAAAAACAAAACTTTTTAAGTAGGGAACAATATTAAAGAATAAGTACTAGACTCATACACAATTTTATTCACTTAAAATCACAAAGTCTAGTTAAATTGATCAAAACCATACACAGATTCTAAGATAACTTATATTCATATATGAAATAGCATAATCAGAGTAGATTCTGTATGAAGCAGTGCGTGTATGACTTGAAATATATCTAGACTCCAAGATCAAATCCTATATGGGATTTATATGGCTGATTCACATTCATTTATCATAAATAAAAAATATCACAAAGTCAAACAAATTTTGACCCAATTCACTTTGTAGGCTAACTTCATCTCAACTAGATACTGCAAAATTTTTCTTTCTTTTTCTCTTTTCTTTTTCTTTTCCTGTTTCCTTTTCTTTTTTTTTTGTATGCTTTTATTGGTGGCTTTCACACTAATACGAACGAAAAAATAAGGTTTGCATAGTTAGCCATTTCCTCAAACCAAACATACAGAAACAAAAGAATGAGGGAGTTTAAAGATTCAGTTCAAGTGGGTCATCACTATGTGGTCATTTTGTGAAAATTTAGGAAACTGAAAAATAAGAAAGATCCATAGAAAAATTTAATTTCAAGTTCGGAATATCCCTGTATCTATTAATATTTAAGTGGTGTACAGAATAGACCGATCTCTGAAAATATTCTATCTACTATGAACTAAATTACCCAAAAATCAATGCAGTAGTTAATCTCAAAATCTAAATTATAAAATTTTATTCAAATAAAATAATGCACAAAAATAGTGCCCAATCCTTAACAAAGTCCCCCACAATTTTTTCTTTTTTTAAAAAAAAACTCAAGAACAAAAAAAAGCTCAAACAAACAAACCAAAAAAAACAAGACCCAAAATAAACTATGGACTACACTAGCTAAAAAGCTGTCTAGATTACTCTTTCTTACCCAAACTTTCTCAATTTTCAAATGTAGATGTTCTGAGTTAAAAATCTAATTCTTTCTAGGTTGGTGTGGCATATCAAATCTAAATCTATTTTGATCAACTTGCCTAGTGTAGTGAGATCTGATGTGTCCCTTTATACCACAATAATAACAAATAGGCACAAAAAGTGTATTTCTATTCAAATTCATGCAATTGGGACAAATATAACCAATAATTCCACAATGATGACAGACTGGGAAAAATTTAGCTATTTTTACCTCACCATGTAAAATGGTGGATTTGACCATTTGATTTTTTCACTTTGCATTGACCTTTGCTGAAGAGTTAGCAGCTGTTCTTTTTGAGCTCATTTCTTTACCAGCTTCTGCTTTCACAAATTTTGATGTAGATGCAAGTTGAATTGGTTGGCCAATCTTTTCCTTTCCTTTGGACGATCTGCTTGACGATGCACTAGCAAATCCAAGTCCACACCTGTTAGTCACTGCCTTCTGTGACTCAAGCATGTCATCCAAAGTCATAGTGCATGCATTCAATTTAACAGATCTTTTTCAAATTTAATCAATTTTAATTCAAGATTAATTTTTAACTCAACACAAGCATGCAATTCTTTTTCAAGAAATGTAATATTGGTTTGTCTAGTTTGACTCAATTTAGACAAGTCATTTCTTTCTTTTTCACATTTTGCAAGTTTTTTACACAAAATTTTTCTGTCTGATTTTAATTTCACCACCAGGTCTTGAGTTTCGGTTAGCTCTTACTTGACACTTTTATTCTCTTTTTCATACAATTTAAATTTTTTAACCAATTTTCAATTCTATTTGGTCAACAAATAACTCTCATGATAAAACTTATCACAAGCTTATTGTAGAGCTTCACTATCCTCAGTATCACCAACCTCTTCTTTTTCATTATTAGAATCATTTATAAAGTTTTTATTTTTAAACTCACTAGATTCCTACTGAACAAAAGCAATGAAAGCTACAATGTCACCATCATCATAATCAGGCTTCTTCTTATCACTTGTGTCGGGTTCACTTTCATCATCCCAAGTGACTGTGAATCCATCATGTTTCTTTCTAAGAAAGTTCGGACATTTTTTAGCCATATGTTCATATCATTTGCATTCATAGCATTGGATTTAAGAAATTTGGTCTTTCAACCATTTTTTTAATAAAATTAGACATATTTTTGACTTTGTCTTTACCGTGCTTCTTTTATGATTTTTTCTCCTGATTAGACTTTTTAGTTTTTAAAAACTTTTTAAACTTCTTCATAAAATAGCCGTCATTTCAGAGTCTAAATTATCATCAAAATCACTTGTAAAATCTTGAACTGAAAAAAATGCCAAATTTTTTAAAACCTTTTTGTTTTGAAAATTTAGCTCATAGGTTTGCAAGTTTCTAACTAACTCTTCAACAGAAATAGAATCAATGTCTTTGCTCTCTTCTATTACTATGACTTTTGGTTGGAAATGTTTAGGTAAAAATTTAAAAAATTTCTTAACGATTTTAGAAGTAGAAATTTTTTTACTAAGATTAAATAATGCATTCACAATATCACTTAATTTAGTGTAAAAATCGTCAAGACTTTCATCGTCTTTCATACGTAAAGTTTCAAAATTTGTTTTGAGATGTTGAAGTTTTGAGATTTTTACTATATCAGTTCCTTCATAAGTGATTTGGAGTATGTCCCATGCTTCTTTGACTAAGCCACACGTACTAATTCTACGAAATCCATCATGTGTGACTCCACTAAAGATAACATTCATGGCTTTGCTATTCTAGTCAGCATCTTCAAAATTAGCTCTGTCCCATTTAGCCACAGGGGCTTAAGAACGGTTTCGTCATCAACAACAATGCTGTGAGACTTGTAACCCTCAATGACAGAAAGTCATACACGTTCGTTAATGAATTTTAGAAAAACCCTCATTCTTACTTTTTAAAAGGGGTAGTTATAGCCGTCAAGAAGGGGTGGTCTACTGGTCGAAACGCATTCTCTATGAAAATTTATTTATTGCAAATCAGTCAATGGATCACACACAAAAAAAAATTACACAAAATTTTTGTGACCTGATCTGATACCAATTAAAAAAATCTATTTACCGGCTGATTTGCACTAATCGATTTCTTTAAATAAGCTAAACACTGCAAATAAGGCTAACCAATTAATAACACAAATAATAAAGTAAAGCAATCACAATCACAATCACACACGAGACAGTAATTTTTATATAGAAAACTCCAAATCGGATAAAAATCATGAGACCACACCGGGTCTAGGAAATCAAACACTATATCAAACGTTGATTACAAAAAAATCTTACAATCTCGACATTGAACCCACAACCAATGATAGTAAGCCTATCTTTGCTGAATCCACGTGCACTAACTCCGTGCTTGATCGCCGTTGGAACCTATCACCAGACTTCAATACTGACGGAATCCTCCACTAGACTTTAATACTTGAGAATCCTCTCAAGTGACTCCACGCACACGAACAAATCGTTGAAGATTTGATTGGTATGATGAAGTTCTTGAATGCACGGAAGTTAAATGATCATCAAGCTTATTGACTAGCTTGCGAATATGTTGAATTAATTTCAGAAAGCTCCTAAAAGACTAGGCTTTTAATATAAACATAGGAAGCTAAATAAAACTGAAACCCTAGCAGCCTATTTATATAACACCATCAAAAACCCTAGCTGATATCGCAACTTAAAGTCTGTTCACGCCACAAATCGCTCGATCGGACTTTTGACCGATTGATCAGTCGCGCCATTCTCGCAGTGGTTTATTGCAGACATGAGATACCGAGAGCTATTGAAGACCGCTCGATCAGTCTAACACTACTTGCAGCTTTTCGACGTTTTCTGCCCATTTTTCGCTACGCTATAATATCAAACCACAACTCTAAAAGAACAAGTGTCAAATATTACAAAATAAAATATAAATAATTTAACTCACAATTTGTCACAAATTTTCTAAATAAAAAAACAAATTTAGATCAAATCCAAAATTCCTAACACTAACCAAACTCGCCGTAAGCGATTTTTTAAAGACTTTTTTAACTAGGGTGTGAGATTCTTCTTTTAGACTTACTCAAAGTTAAGTTCTATTTTAAAAGTCATATTAGTGATTTTTTTGACTTTTTTAACTAGGGGAGATTCTATTTTTAAACTTAATTAAATTTAAACTCTGTTTTAATATAAAATTTTCTAAAATACTCTACTTAAATACTCGTAATGAGAGAGAGAGAGAGAGCACTTTTATTCAATTAATTTGTATTTTAATTTTTTGAATATAATTGTTATTTAATAATATCTATATTTTTTGAACTTGCGTGTCGGGATCTATGAATCAAGATTATATTAAATATAAAAAATATAAATCAAAAAAATAAAAATAAAAAATTCTCAATTTCACAATAAGATGAGAATGTTATCGTTTCCACAAATAAAGAATAAGAAGTTTTATATTTTCTAAACTAATAAATGAATAATGAGATAAATCACAATAGTGAAACAAAAAATAATTTTTTTTATATTGTGATTTTATCTAATTTTTAGACATGAATTAACCAAGATATTAAAAGAATTTGCATTATATTTAATGAGAAAATAAGAAATTATGAAAAATAAATCCTATTTTCGCTAAATATGCATTTATCATTTTCTAAATGAGAACTTTCAAATATATATATATATATTTTTGGACTAGTTAATGTTAAAAATAAGATAGTTAATAATTCAAAAAAGTAGAACCAAACATAATTGTGTAAGAATAACAAAAATATCATTTTTTGTAAGATTTTCTAATTTCAAAAATATAAGATTTTCTCATTTTTAATTTATGAAAATGAGAAATCTCTATTTCTTTTATAAAAATGCAAAAACCAAATTATTTTTACTTTTATTTTATTTTGACATTCAATATAGGTCACAATGAGAAAATTTTAAAAATATAAATATTATTAACTCTATATAATATTGTCCAATTTGAGAAACGAGCAAAAAAAAATTAACTTTTTATCCAAATAACTAATGCCAAAAAAGGTTTAAAACTTAATCTACCAAACTGCGTATTTTCAATTCAAATAATTTATTTTTTGCTAAAAATACAAAAACAAAATAAGCTAATTACTAATCATGGTTTAATAAATAAAATATTTAAAGTAATGATATGGTGACCATATTTAGTGGCTATATTTGAATACCACGTGACGTGACATCACTTGTGTGATGTTTAAGTCATCTTATCGATCCATTATTTATTTCTCTCTCTCATATTTTATTTGGCCTAGTACTGTATACATGTAGGAAAAATAGTAAATATCATAGTCAATAGTTTCTAATAAGTTTTTATACATAAAATGTCACGTTATGTCGTATTTAAATAAGAAAATAATATTTAGGCAGGTCAATTTCACATGCTTATATATGTGGTATAGTTAAAATTACTTATTTATCCATTTAACAATAAAAAAACCATTAATTATTCAACTACATCATATAACCAAACACGATCATTACAGCATTGCTCAATTAATTTAAAGATGTGCTCATAAAAGGCGCAATGTTGACCCCATGATAGCTTTTTCTTTTTTCTTATTTCCTATTTCCTTTTTCTTTACTTATAGTGATGGAATGATGGTTGGATCCGAATTAGAGAATCAAAAGTGGGTAGAGCAGTCTTTCGCAGCCTTGCAACGTGGGACATAATTTTTGATCCAAACGCTGGAAACACTACAAAAAGGACACTAGCCACAAACAGTAATCTCCTTTTGGGTTTTTTAATGGACCCATATGTGTTTGGGTTTGGTACTAGTAAAATTGTGAGTAATTATATTTTTTAAATTAAGTAATAAGAAAAAATTTAATAGATAAAATCGAATGAGGTTGCTTTGGTATTAAAAAATTAAAGATATTTTTGGTATACAAAAATCCACACAGCCTGATCACACTAAATATGTGCTTTTCTTTTATATATTAATATAGATTTGGCTCCCCTCTAACTATTAATATTACTATACAAGTAATGGCCTTTCAAAACCTTTAATTAACTAATTCACATCCCATTATGTCATCTCTAAAACCAAAACCCACCAAATCAAAATGAAATTAACAAAACGGGTACGTGCAAAACCCTACTAAAAGAGCGATTCGAATTTCAAAACCACCATCGAAGCGTTCCAATTCGTGTTCTAATTAAAATTTCCAATGAGTGTTTTGGTTAATGATTCGTCACATTAATTCTTGATTTTTTCAATTTATTTTTACAGAGAAATTCTTTAAAAGTAGGACTCTTGGGACACACTTTCGATGGATAAATTTTTAAATACCTATAATTATCTACAATTGACAGGTATCATTTAAGTCATAGTGATCTTATAACGGGAGTCAAACACAAAAAGCCTAGATCTATGGTTAGTTTCAGTGACGACGTTAAATCAATCTTCAGGCTCTTTTGGTTTTTACTTTTTAATCTTCGTTACTCTTAATTAATCCGATGAAACTCAATAGTTGGTGTGCCACGCTTCTCACACTTTATGTGGTAAGGGTGTAGGGCTCATACTCATAATGTCCTTCAATTTAAGGCTTTCTGGTGAGAATGTGTGCCGGTATTCAAGGAAATGGATGAGAGAGAGAGAGAGAGAGTTTGTGGAGTGGTGTGCCAATGGGAGAATGGACCAAACCTATTGTTGAAATTTTATGTGGTTACATGGAGAATACATGATTGAATTGAAATTAGTTGCATTGGCAATAGAAAGATGATGAGCCCCATGAACTTGGAAGTGGTGCCAATTAATTGGAATAAATGCCTGTTTGACTTGGACAGTTATCCCACTTTTTGAGGGAATAATGGAAACCACTTCATTGCCCTGTTATTGCATGCCTGGACAAATTGGGGGAAGGAGGGTCAAGCCACAGAACAAAAGGAAAAACCACCAACAATAAAGTGCATGTGTATATGTTTATATATCTATATATCTATATATTTATTTATATAATAAAATACATCATATTTTTAAAATATTTTAAAGACAAACTATTTTTAAAAACTGATATTTATTATACTATTCTAATCCTACGGTTTAAATTATCATCACTCTTCTCATATAGTGCAGTTAGTTTGAAAAAACGTCACTTCTCTCCTAATTTAATACCCTTCTTTCTCTTCATTTTTCTCTTTTCAAAAAATATCATATCTCTTAACAAAAAATATAACTTTAAAATGCTTTATAGTTTTGAAACTTTTTAATGTTTTGATACTTTTTTTAAAAAAAAATAAAACAAAATTTTTAAGAATTTTTTCTACTTTCTAAAAAATGAATTTGTTTTATTGAAAATGTTATTTTGGTTAATTTCGATAAAAAAATTATTAAATTAGTTCTTTTTTAATATAAAAATATATCCCTTTTTTTTACAAAAACTAATTACTATTTTTTTTAGAGAAAATATTTTCTTCCCATTTGAAAACTAAAAATTAAAATTATTGTTTTTTCCATTAAAAAATTAAAAATTAAAAAAATTATTTTGATTACTTTTGATAGAAATTTGGTTTTAAATAAATTTTCTATTGATAAAAAGTAATTATTTTATTTATAAAAAAAATATTGAAGAGGTTATGTAAATTTATAATTTATTCTATATGGTGTAGAATTTTTATTTTTAAAGTGTGAAAGTTATAATTATGTAGAATTTATTGTATTGTACATATAGAGAAAGACGAAGATATGTAAATCACGTGACATTTCACATCTCTTCAATGTTTGTCTTTCTTTTTTTTTGTGAGAAATTTGAATTAAATTTTTTTAATTAATTTTTTTTTCTTGTGAAAGCTTAATTGATTAATGGATTGACTTATAAGAAAGTTATGGATACTTTATAATTTAATATTCAAACTCTACATAATGTAGAAATTTATTTTTATTTGTTTTATTCTTAAATCTTAAGCATTTTAATTATAATAATAATTGTTTTAAAAATTCAATAATTCATTTAATTTACCCTTTATTTTAATATTTTATTTTTTTTACTAATCACATTTTATGTACAGGAGAGTGTAAGAGTCATTTAATAATTGATTAAAAAAATTGATTCGAAAGTACCTTTTAAAAGTATGAGTTATAACTAGAAAACGTTGTATTAAAATATTGGTTTTGATCCATCTATATTATAAATTAGAGCGATCTTATGACACGTCATATTTTTTACTCAATTGTTGAAATTGTCTAAAGCTTACATCTAACGGCAATAAGTACCATTTTAAAAAAATATTATCACTCTCCTCATTTAATACCATCTCTCTCCTCATTTTTCTCTCTTCAAAAAATATCATCTCTCATTCATAAAAAATAAATTTATTTTATTGAAAAAATGTTATTTCGTTTACCTTCGATAAAAAATTACTGAATTAGTTCTTTTTTAATATAAAAAAATTGTATTATGTGACAATTTAAAGTGTATTATTTTTTTACAAAAGTTGATTACTATTTTTTTTTGAGAAATTTTTTTATTCTTATTTGAAAACTAAAAATTTAAATTGTTGTTTTGGTTTCCTTTAATAGAAACTTAGTTTGAATAATTTTTTATTTATAAAATTTTTTTTTGAGAAGTTATGAAAATTTTATAATTTATTCTACATAGTGTTTTTTTTTTTAAAGTGTGAAGGTTATAATTATATAAAAAATTATTGTATTATACATGTGGAGAAAGGCAAAGTTATATAAGCCACGTAACGTTCCACGTCACATAGAGAAGAAATTTATTTTTATTTGTTTAATTTTTTAAATCTTAAGTATTTTAATTATAACAATGATTGTTTTAAAAGTTAGATAATTTATTTAATTTATTTTTTATTTTAATGTATTATCTTTCCAATTAATCACATTTTATGTATTGGAGAGTACAAGAGCCATTTAATAATTGAGTAGAAGAAAATTAATTCGAAAATACTTTTTAGAAGTATGGGTTATAACTATAAAACGTTTTACTAAAAATAGATTTTGATCAATTTTATTATAATAAAAAAAACTGTACATAATCTCCATTCTCTTTTATGTAAATTTTTATTGGTTAGATTGTTTGTTTTTAATAATTGATTGAAAATACTTTAAGAGATAACTGTTTTTAAAAAATTAAATTGATTGAAAGTGTCTTTAGACACAAGTTATTCTCTAGTATATATATAAAGATGTGTTAGTCCACACACACACACACATAGGCTGACTCATAATCCAAACACAGACCGAATAAGCTAAAGATCAAAATGATTGAGAAGTCGACTATGCAACCTTGATGATTGCCAAGGCATCTTCTAACTTTAGACGAGCACAATCAATGTCAGAGAGCATTTATGATGATTGACGGTAAAGTATGAAGTATTAATGACGATAACATATCCTTACATATTTGCATTAATGATAGCTAATGTTACTCAAAATAATTCGACAAATCGCTGTCTCAGAAAAAAGAGCCTTAGGCGGCGCCTAAAAAGATAAAGATGTTTTTCGCCATGAACATGCCCGAAGGGTTATCACTAATTTGCCGCCAAAACTCATACCGAGATTACAATAAATACCAAAATCAAGCCACAAGAGATATACACATAATCTCTTTTTTATTAGTACTCTGTCAAAATTAATTTAGAGCTTCTTCTTCGACTTATAATACTTAAGCATCATAGAGATTTTTTAGCCAAAGCTCACTAGGTATCTCACCCCGTTTTTCTGTGCATGAGTCACCAAGTTGCGAAGCTTAACTTATCAGGAGGGTTTAATTCTTTTCGTTTTGACTCATTTCTTTGAATTTACTTATGCACAATATGTGTGTGTGTGTGTGAATTTGGTCAAAAAAATCTTAAAATAATAGTAGGTTAGAAGTGAGAAGGGGAGAGAAGGTGTAAATTTAAATTAAAAAAATTACTGCAGCAATTGCACAAAATTGAATCAGTGTTTCATTAGAGAAACAAAAAATTAAGTAGCGAGTGTAGATTTTTAAAGCATGCAGTAACAGTCAACAAAAATTTTATAGCGGTTACATAACGCGTGAGTAGGCTTCCTTCACATCAAGTAAGATGTTTATCATATAATATATATATATATATATAATATAGGGTATGTTTGTTTTGAAAAAAATAAACTTAGAATTAAATTAACAATTTTATATTCTATAATTGGTTGTAATTAATGGGTTCGGATACATTATCTGGGGCGAATTCCTAATCCTATAAACATAAAATAATTCTATCTTTCGGGGAGGGATGAGATTGATAATCTGAAATTGAAAAATTCATACTCAAATGTCAAAAAAAAAAGTGTTACTATTATTTTTTTAGAACAATATTATATATTTCTTAATTAGAAAAAAAGTTTTTTATTATTACTTTTAGAAAAACAATTTATTTTTTATTTATAAAAAATAGTTTATCATTTTTTTTATATAAAAACTGTTTGTTGTTTTTTTAAAGAAATCTGTTTATTATTATTTTTTAAAAAATATTTTTTTATTATTTCTTATTTTAAAGTCTGTTTTTTAATTATTTTAAAAACTGTTTTTATATATTTTAATTTTAAAAACTGTTATTTCTTTTTTGTTTTTAAGAAACTTTCTTTCTTTGTATTTTTCTTTTATTAAAAAAACCTGTTTTATTTTTTTTATTATTTTTTAACTATTTTGCTTTTATATTTTGTTTTTTATATATTTTTCTAAACCGCTTACTTATTTTTAACTATTTTTTTTTCTTTTATTTTAAAACTATTTATTTTTCTTGTTTCTTTAAAAACTATTTTTTATATTTTTTATATTTTAAAAATTATTTACTTTTTAGTTTGGTTCATGTTGATTTGGTTACAATTATATAACATATAATTATCATTTATGTATAAGATTTGTTTTCTAATTTACAAATAAAATATTAGATATTATAATTTTTAGCATACTATAAAATAACAAAACATGGGAATGAATAAAAAGAGAAATTAATAATATATTAAATACACTATTCTAAAAGTATTAGTGAATGGATACTAAATACCCTCTAATCTTTACCTTCAAAACAAATATGGCCATAGATATACTCACTCTACTATATAGATTGAGAACTCTATTTGCCGTATTTTTTGAAACCTTGTCATGTTTTTTCAATTTGAAATTATTCAAACATAAAACACATTTTTGCTTATTTCAAAACTTTTCATTTTTTTATTTGTAAGGGAAAAATAGAAAAAGAAAAAAAAGAAAAGCACTATTCAATCTCACATTTTACTCCTTAGATCACCTACTTTTTTATATTTTATCTCTCCATACTTGAAATCTTGATGCATCTTTCTATTGCTTTCATGCCTTTTTCATTATTTATAGTTTGCAGCACTATTCATCTTGCACCATTCTTAAGTTGAGATATGAGTATGATTACGTATATTGCATAGATTTTTTTAAATCTATAAAATACTCAAATCGAACACAATATGTGGATAAAAATATGAGGTATATATGTATTTTGATAGTTTTAGCTAGACATTCACCTATAAAATAATTTTAATAATTCAAATTTATTATAAAATTATACGTAAACTCTCATACTATGCACGAAATACACTATAAAACGTTATAAATATATTTATATTAATAAAAATAAAAATATATAATACAGAATACAAATATTTGTTGTGCCTTTGTACCCTTGATCTAAGAATTAAAAGAATTTAACACTTAGACACATAGTTCGTGCAACATAGATAATTACTAAGCGTGCATTTGGTCTATTCTTTTTATATATATATTTTTATCTTTAGTAAAAAAAAATTAACATTAGCTAAAAATGGGTATACTTTTTAAATTTTTCTCATCATGAGAAATTAAAAAAATAAGCAAAAAATGATCAAAAATTAAAAAAAATTAGATAAGACGAAAAAAGCCAACTTAACATGTTTTTTTGGCTTTTTGTGGCGTTTTTGTCTTAGTGAATTTTTTTATCTTTAGTCCAAATGACAATACTTTTATATTCCTCTTGTCACAAAGTATCGAAAAAGTAAAAACAAATACACCAATAAATAAAAAAATACCAAAAAAAGAGACAAAATTTAACATTTTTCTTTGAATTGAGCTATATTCCAATAAGGAATAGTGGAGATCAGATTCTTATATATTTAGTTTGATAATGATATTCCTTGTTGGGTAGATAATTAAAAATCACTATTCTATTCCAATTTGTTCCAAACTTATGAATAATAGGAATCCAAAATCATATTTTCATTTCTATTTAAAACTCTTGCCATTCAAAACATATATGAAAACTAGCATTGGTAACATATGCTATGCGCGTGCAATCGGTAATTTTTTACAAAAAAAAGGTATTGGGCGAAGAAAAAATAAATTAAATCAAACGAAATATTAAAATTAGAGTTTTGGAATAAGGGAAGGAGAGACAAGGTGAAAATCATGAAAGAAAAATGAAGTGATTATGCAAAATTAAATTAAAGATTTTGGAGTTATAGAAAAATATAGAAAATAGAGAGGAAGTAGTTCAATTTTTTTTTATAAAAAATAATAATAATAGAACCATGACGGTTAATAGTGATTACAAAACATGAGTTGGCTTCGTTCAAATCATGTAGGGCATGTTTGTTTTGAGGGAAACAAATTTGGGATTGGATTAACAATTCTGTATTCCGTGATTGATTGTAATTAATGGTGCTGGATACATCACGGATTTCTAATCTCATAAATATATACTCAAATGTCAAAAAAAAGTTTTATTATTATTTTCTTAGAATAATATTATATATTCTTTAATTATAAAAAAAAGTTTTTTATTATTAGTTTTAGAAAAAACAATTTATTTTTTATTTATAAAAAACAGTTTATCATTTAAAAAAAAAACTGTTCGTTGTTTTTTTAAAGAAATCTGTTTATTATTATTATTTTTTAAAATGTTTTAATTATTTCTTATTTTAAAGTATGTTTTTTAATTATTTTAAAAACTGTTTTTTAATTATTTTTAAAACTGTTTTTTAT
>JAULJZ010027473.1:0-15303 GCA_032270985.1 Heliamphora pulchella | reverse complement strand
ACCACGAATGCAAAAACATCTCAAATGTTTCTCATTAATATGCCAGGGATCAAGAATAAAAAAAACTAAAAAAGCAAGGTTTTTCAGTATACATTCCTAACAGTGTTTACCTTAGGAGGCGGAGTTATTAGTTGCAGGAGTATCAAGCAGTCCTTCATTGCTGATTCCACCACGGAGGCCGAGTACATAGCAGCTTCTGAAGAAGCCAAATAGGCGATTTGGCTCAAGTACTTCCTGTTGGATCTAGATGTGGTCCCTTCAATTTAGTCGACTATTATACTTTATTGTGATAATAGTGGAGCGGTTGCAAATTCGAAAGAACCAAGAGTTCACAAGAAAAGAAAGCACATTGAGTGTAAGTATCACCTGATACGAGAAATTGTACAGAAGTGTGATATTACTGTGACCAAGATTGCTTCAGGAGACAATCTTACATATTCTTTTACAAAGTGCTTATTGGCTAAGATTTTTAATAGTCATGTAGAGAACATGGGAGTCAAATATATGACAGTATAATTTTGAATATAATTGGGAGATTATTAGAGTTGTATACAGAAAATTATGAATTTTATTTTGGTTTCAGTATTTAATTTTATTTTAATAAAATTAATTTTTTATTTTATGAGAATCTTAATGAGCAATGTATGCAATATCATTTTCTTAATGTTATGCATGGATGCCCTTTATGCTGTACAGTATTTAATCTGGTGTGTAGAGTACAGCTTGCACACAAAAGACCAAATTTTAGGTTGTTACAGAATATAAGTATTTGTTTATAGTTTAGATAAAAATAGATATACCATCGGTGCGACTGTAACTCGGAGTTTTAGTAAACCTGCCTTGATTACAAGAAACAGATAATAGCGTAATCTATTTTTCCGACTCGTTGTGCTAGTATACTTTGTGTGTATCGAATAGGATACAATGGGATAATTAATTTTATACTGACTATATAAATTAATTCACACCCCAAGATTAATAATGAAAGTGCTAATACTCTTAATCTTGAAATAATTATTTATTTGCGTATATTTAATACTCGTTGTTTTGATTCATTAGAGGGTGCAATCTTATATGGGTTTATAGTCCCAGTGAGTTAGATAGCAGTATTACTTATATGGTGAATATTATTTATTGACGAAATCTACGTCTCGATTGTTCGTGATTGACGATACCCTCTTAAAGAAGTTTATAAGTTTTGATCGGACCAAACTTGCAAGTTGATTTGATACGTTAAGCGGAAGGGTTTAAGAAATTTAAATATGCCAATTAAATTAAATTATCAGTAATTAAATTTAATTGAAGAATATCGGGAATCTTAATGTAGGGAGATGAGTTAAGCATTTAATAACAGGAGCTCAATGCAAATTGATCTTGAGATTATAGCTTAGAGTGCAGTTACAGTTCTTTAGTGGTGTGAACTGTAATTTAGTGTTTTATAAAAATTACAAAAATCGTTGCAAGGTTTTCATAATTACAGATATCGCTGAGAGGTTTGCATAATTGCAAAAATCGCTGGATAGGTATCTGGGTTACACTAGAAGTCTATGTTATAATTACTCCATAGGTCCTTACTGTAACCCTATAAACATGCGGGTAGGCTGAACAAAATTCATAACTCATCTTTCAAGACTAAGGTTGATAAGGTTCTTCTGGTACCAGTTCTCAAAGGATCGTAACCCACACTACGTTTGGGAATCGCATCAGGAAATACAGTAGAAGGTCTGACATGAGCTTCAACTCAGAATTAAAAGTTTGTAGTTGGAGAATCGACCAAAAAGGTATTCATCTAAATTAACCATGGTAGCATGGATTTTATTTTGATCGTTCGATGTCAAAAGTTTTATTTGGAGCCTATTTTGGCGATTGCCCGTCTAGTTTTTATTTTCAAAAAACTGTTTACAAAATCAATAATCTTGACAATTTGCCTCCAACACCAACAACATGATGTTAGAGCATTAATTACCTCTACCAACCCACCTACGGTCATTTACTTCAGATGGTTATATAAGGAACTAATTTTCAGAGTTTCAAACTTCGGGATAGTGTTCTATTGCTTAAATCAAAAACTCAAAATTTTTAAAAAAGCATTTATTACTCATTTACTCCTTCAGCCGATTCTTACTCCTTCTTGTTCATTTATTTTCAATCATTTATAAAGAAAGTGAGTCGATGAATCTTTGATTCTCTTATTTATTATAATAGAGAGTGAGTCACCCTTGATCCTTTAAGAGAGTGAGTGATCCACTTTAAAGAAGAGCTCAAGTTAGTATAGAAAAAGAAGGGGTTGTTTTGTAAGAACTACTTGAGCCTGTAAAAGACTTTTGAATGCATCTGTGAAGTCTTTGATCTTAGTGAATATTCTCAAGGGGAGTTTTGAGAAAGTGGACATAGGCTTGGAAGAAGCCGAACAACTATAACTCTTGGTGTTTGGTTAAATTTCTCTCTCCTTAACCTTTTTAATTTGCTTGTTATCATATATATTGCTATATTTGTTTGTGAAATTAAAAGGTTTTAAAAGAGATTTTTAAAATTGTTATTATTGTTTTAAAAATCAATTCACCCCCTCTTGGGTTGCCTGGACTAACAACACCAAGTGATTCTCCAGATCTCCTATTTCTAGTGTCGATGCCAAAGATGAAATGAGTCAACACCTAGACCCCATCCGGGCAACTTAAAGTGTGTCGACACCAAAGATGCAATGAGTTAACACCAGGACATCAAGTCATCCTCCAAACTCTGACCCATATTTGTTGACACCAATGAGCAGATGAGTCGACAGAAACCTTCAAAAAATAAGAAATTTAGGTCGACACCAATGAAGATATAAGGGTCGACACCAAAATTTCAGTGGCCAAAGTCGGATTAGCTGGGTCGACACCAAAGTGAAGAGTGTCGACACTGAAATTTCAGTAGCCAAAGTCGGATTAGCTGGGTCGACACTAAAGTGAGAAGTGTCGACACCGATTTTTCAATAACTAAAGTTGTATGGCTTAATCGACACAAATAACGAGAAGTGTTGACACCAAAATTCCAAAGTCTCTTAATTAAGTCGACACCAACGAAGACATGAGTCGGTACCAGAGCAGACATGAAACCTTGAGTCGACACCAACTCTGATATGAGTCGACACCAAGGTTCAAGTGAAAAAAACTAAAGTAATGAAAGGGTCGACACTAAATGTACAATGAGTCGACATCAAGGTGTGGGTGATGAAAGTTCAAAAATTTGGTCGACGCCTTAGGAAGAATGAGTCGACACTTTCATCTGAGAACCAAGGCTAAGACTAACTTGTGTTGACACCAAGGAGCTTTGTGTAGACACCTGCAATTGATTTCAAAAAGTGGCATTGGTTCAAATGATAATATTTTCAGAGTATTAATTGCCTCTACTAACCATCAACGGTCATTTTACTTTAGTAGGCTATAAAATGAGTAAATTTTAGACCTTTAAACTTCTGGATTGCTGTTCTATTGAACGCATTGAAAGCCAACATTCTTCTATCAGATCATTAAAGCTTATTTACTCTTCCAGCCTAAATTCTCTAACTCATTTGCTCATTTATTTTCAAATCATTGTAAGGAGTGATTGTGTGCAAATTTCTCATTCAATTTCATTTATTGTAAAGGGTAAATCACCCTTGTAATTCTTTAAGAGAGTGATCTGAATTTTTTAAAGAAGAGCTGAAGTGTGTTTAGAAAAATAAGGTTGTATGTGAGGTTTTGGAATGCACATGTGAAGCATTCATTGATGGTAAAGATTCTTAAAGGGAGTCTTGAGAAGTGGACGTAGACTTGAAAGAAGATGAACCATTATAAATCTTGGTGTCTGGTTTAAATTTCTCTCTTTTACCTATTTAATTTCATTACTGCATTTTTACTCTTACTTATTGCTATATTTATTTTGTGAAATTAAAAAAAATTTTAAATTTTTTTAAAATAGTTATTATTATTTTATAACCCAATTCACCCCTTTTTAGTTGCTTAGGACTAACAGATAAAACCCGAAAAAAGTTCTATTAGTTTATAACACCAAAGAAACTAACAAAACCCAAAAAAAGTTTTATTGGTTTGTAACACCAAAGAAACTCTTGAAGGGTTAGAGAGTATTTGTTATCACTAAAGGAGGCCAGAGAACCATGCAACCTATTAGTATTTTCCATGCGTTTGGGACTAGCTGACCTGGTGAAAGTTTGAGGAATTCGAGAAGTTCTCTTTTCAGTTGAGAAAAAGAAAATCGAAGTCCATCCTAAATGTCTCCTTCGAAGAAACAAGTCTCACCTAGGAGATCAGGACAAGCCCATTCCCCTTGATCAGGGGCCTTGAGGCAGATTGAAATTAGAATTTAAAATTGAAGTAAAAAATGGCCCAAATCAAAAGAATTAACTGACGAAAAAACCCATTAGCGGTAAAAAGAACATGAAATCAATCAATGGTTCGATGAGGGTGTTGGACGAGAGCTGCTTAGCAAATTTGATCAGGTACGAAAGCCTCTAGAGAAGCTAGTTCTTCCCTTAGTTTAAGAGGAGTCGAGCCCATAATATTGCGATAGATATTCATCAGTTGACTAGCAGTATAAAGGATAACCAGAATTATCCGCTGAGTATCTGACCAGTCACCCATGCCCGATTTCTTAGTTAGCCTTTCTAGTTGTTTGGTTATCCTCATCATGCTGGCTTAAGTTAGCGTGTATCCTGTACGACGTGCAACTCAGATTGGGAAATATGGTTATACAAACCTAACGGCCTACATGTGATACACCTGCCATGTGTATTTGGAATAGAATAAGCATAACAGAAATCCTATATATGACGCATTTTCTATCATTCCGGCTATTCTTCTTACTTGGCTCCTACTTAACTGGATAACTAACTTGACCGTCGGAGGAGATTCTGCCTGTAAACATACTGGCGCCCTTCTTAACGGTTTTCTTAATTCCTTTTCATAACCTTTTCGACACAGAGCAATTCACTTTTATCCTTGGGTCAACGGTCGGTGTAAGGGATAGAAACTAAGGTAATAATTTAGGCATCGTTTGGCAATATGATTTTAAGTTATGTTTTTTGTTTAAAATCTCTTTAAATCAAATAAATATATAGTTTATTTGATGAACTGTAAGAGCGACTTTAAGTTAAAAGGCAATAAGTCAAAAAACTTGACTTAAAGTAGCTTTAAAGCTCTGTTTTGGTTTAGCTTTTTCTGTTATTTTGTTTTTGTGGGTTTTTTTGGTCTTTTATGAACTTTTTTGATTTTTTTGGTTTTTTTTTTTACTTTCTCGATTCATCATGATAAAAAAAATTTAAAAGTATAATAGCCGTTTTGAAAAAAGTCAAGTAAAGTTCACTAAAGACGTAAAAAAGCCACATAAAAGCCTTAAAGTGGCTTTTTTTTTCGTCTTATCTGATTTTTTTTTTAATTTTTTGGTCATTTTTTTTTTTAGTTTTCTAATTTCTTATACGAGAGAAATTTTAAAATTACCATCATTTGAACTAATATAAAATGTTTTTCCTAAAAAACAAAAAAAGCCGTATAAAAAAATTATCCCAGACGATGCTTAAGCCAAAAGAGCTTTAAATTAGAAAAAAATTATTATAACTTTTTAGAATCTATTTTTACATAATTTTATATTCACTATAGATCTTGTTTAATAGATTTTGATGAGTAAATTTTAAATATATAATTCTTATAAAAAATTGATGTGTATAATAAAAATTATGATATTTTAAAAAATATATAAAATTATTATATGTAAAAAAGCAAAAAAACTAAAAGGATAAAAGCTTTTAAATTTTCTTTTTGATTTTTTTGTCTTTAAGTTAAAAGATAAAAAGTCGAAGTATGTGTTTGTTTAGAATGTCTAAAAAGCTTGATTTTTAAAATATTTAACATTTTTTTGGAAAAAGATGAATAAAAAAAGTTAGATTGTTTGAAATAATTTTTATAGTAACTTTTTATTAAAATATTTAATATAGCCTTGTTTTTTTATTTTTCAATTGTAGTATTTAAAATATTCGCACACTTTTTTTATTTTTTATTAAAATATTTAATATAGCCTTGTTTTTTTATTTTTCAGTTGTATTTAAAATATTAACACAGCTTTTTTATTTTTGTGAGAAGTGTTGACTTTTTTAATTGAAAGTATTATTATAATTTTATTTTAAAAAAAGTTAGAGTATTTGAGATGCGTATAAGCTTTTCTTTCTTGAAAAAATAAAAAAATTAATTATTTTTTTTGAAATCAAATCATATAACTTAAAAATTAATTTTTTTATAAAAAACTAACTTTTAAGTGATCTCAATTATGGCCTTTAAACCCTATGTCCAAATAAGCTGTAATTGCAGGGGTCACAAAAATAAGTAATTTACTAAAATAAGAAACACTTCCCATGTTTTCCCTCTCCTTTCTCTCATTGTCACAGCATTCAAATACGCTTTCCGTCTTTCCACCACTCCTTCCAACCTTCCAATACATATAAATCCACACAAAATCCATTTATCCCTCTTGTTTACTTCCGTAAAAAACATAAATACTCTCTTGTAATGCTACTTTAGAAATATACTTCAATGGCCGAACATTCCGTCTCAGACGACGATCTCTTTGAGCTCCCTCCCTCTAGTCCCTTCGGAACTGTGGAGCAAGGCGTTCGTGGCCTCAGGCACGGCGATTTGGGTGCCCCCACCGTCCTCAAGATTGATAGAAACTGGCTGATCGATCCTCGCCACCTTTCTATTGGACCCATGATCAGCGAAGGCCCCTACTCTGTCGTCTATGAAGGATTGTATGTCCCCTTTTTCACTGTAACCCATCTTAGTAGCTGCTTTTTTATGATTTGATTTCATTTGACTTGATTTCCTTTATGAAGTTTTAACTGTTATTGAACTCTCATGCATTTGGTTTTCTACCCACGATTGAATTAATCTCTTTTTTTTGATTAGATTGACTTTGTCCGAATGTTGTGTTTGAGTTTGATTGTGATGAACCCTTGTGTTATTCTAAATAAGAAGTGGGTACATTGTGTTAAATTTTTGGGTGACTAACTTCAAAAAACTATGTCGAAGCTTTGTGGGTTTTGTTTTGCTGCTTCTTCAAATTTAGGCAAAATGAGTATTTGATTTGGGTATTGAGAGGATCCTAATGGGTAAAAGGAGAACATTCAAAAGTTTTCTAGATAAGGAGGGCTTCTTGTAATTTTGCTTTGTATTACAGAAGAACAATTTTTGGGCTGGTGATAGGGAGATGGAGACTCCAAACTTTTAATGCTTTGTACACTAAGTGGTTCTACCTTGATCTCATCTACACATTTCTTTAGCATGGATTAGATTATTCGTAATCTAAGAAAGCATCTCATGGGAACATGCATGTGGGACATTGCATTAATGGGCCATTATGACTTAGATTTGAAGTTATCCGTGTGTTGTACTCGACAAAACCAGGGGTAGTAATAATATGATATATTGAGGAATTTACCTCTCAAAAGATTATTAAGATTATGACATAATAGAGATATTGACCACCTTTACATGGTAGCGGTTCTATACCTTTTATCCATATCATTATTACAAATTACTAGCATTTTTATTGTAATGGACATATTTGATCATCTCTACATACTAGATGTTCTATATCTTTTAGGCCCTCATTGGTAACTTGCCTAAAAGCTTACTTTTTTTTTTGTTTTCTTGCCAAAAAGTTTGTTTCGATTGAAAGTAGGTCATTTAGTAAATTATTTTTTAAGTTAGATTTTTTAGAGTTGGTTGATTGAGTAAAAATTAGCTTTTCTATTTTTTGTTCAAATTGGACAATATTGTTCTCATAAATAGTTGGTTATAATGATTATATATAGTTGGTATTGATAGTAAATAAGTTATCAATTAGTGGTGTTATTGTCTTTTCGAATGGGGTAAGGGTTTGAATAGGGTGTTCTAGGGGTTAGTGTTATTTATTTTAGGCTTTTAGTTTTATTTTTTCTCCCTTTTTTTTTTGTCTTTTTCCAAATAGCATGTTGGCTTTTTGGCTAAAATGCCCAAAAGCTTAGTTGCCAATCACGGTCTTAGTATCATTGTTAGAGATTACTGTAATTCTACTGTAACGTACGTATAATGAGTAAATGACCACCTTTACATTGTAGAGGTTCTTTTATCTGAAACATTGTTACATATTACTGGAATTTCTACCATAACGGACATGGATTGATCACCTTCAGCCGTAACGGACATGGATTGACTAGCTTCTATTGCAACAGACATAAAGTGACCAGTCTTATACTATAACGGACATAGATTGACCAGCTTTACATGGTAGAGGTTCTATACTTTTTTATCCATAACATTGTTACGAATTTCTATATTAATTTCCTTACCATTTAGCCATCATATTACTACAAATTACTGGAACTTCTGCCATAATGGACATATAATATAGGTTCAAGATCTCATCCTTCTCTAGATTACATATGATTGTTTCATGTTTGGAATGCAAAACTTATATATAAGCATCAATGCAATGAAACATATTCGTGGGATTTAAGCCCCCTTCTTCAGCTGGGGTATAGTGTCAATGGTAGCACTAGGCTTTAAGGCTTAGTAGTTAACATAGCAAACTTCAATCAGCTACTTGAATGATAATTTTAACCTTCATTCAAGTTCACCATATTAGCAAATTCCAAGTCTAGCCGAAGCCAATAAATTGTACACTGAAATATTACATACAAAATTATAAGATTTTCATGGTAGAACCATAGAACCGTTACATCCTTGAGATCCTACCCTTTTCCCATCATTTGTCTAGTAGTGGTTTGTGGAAGTAGGTTTCATAGTGGGATTTTTAAGAAAGCAGCATGAACTTTTGGGCTAGGCCTCTTCTCGGCAACACTTGCAGAGGCATGAACCTATTGTATGCCAATTAAAGGATAGAATTACTAACATGTTCAATAAAAATTGCGCATATAATCTGGGACCTCTATGTATGTTGTTTTTCGATGGCGAACTCTCCATGGATGAAACAATGGTAAGGTAAATTGCAAGCGAGAATTATGGGGAGAAGTATTTGAATAAAGGGGTTTTGAGATTAGAATGAGTAGAGAACGATACAAGGAATTTTATGACTGACATTAACAAATTCGTACTAAATGTAGATGGCAAAAGGCCCAAAAGTTACTATTCATTGCATGGAGCGTTTCTTCATTTGGATGGGACGTATCAAAGTTTATATTGCTCTTAGGAATACGATTAGTTGAAGTGAATTCTTTTAGATTTGTGTTGATTTGTTCAGATGGAGGAAAGGCATGACAATAAGTAATCGAGTTAGATCAATTCTATTTGTCAATAATGAGAATGTTGGTTCCATTTGAAGACAATAGAATAGAAATTTTGGTGAGATGGTTAAACACATGTACATTGAAAACCGCAAACTACATTGGCAAGGAATACTCTAGATTGGTTCATGGCACTACGGCTTCTGGGCAAGGCAGAATGTTTGCTGAAGTTACAAGAAAGGGCATAATGGGCATAATGGTTTGTGACTTTCACATGGTTTAGCTACAGATTTTTGCTGACTTCAAAGTAGATTAGATAAGGGTTATTAAATAGATTTGAATTAGCATTTATGGAGAGTCGAAGACAAATGTTCATCTGGATTTGAGTTGGCTTTGCTTGCAAAAGAACTAGGAAGAGTAAAATTGTGACAGAAGTTGCAAGCTCTATGCAATTTTTGTCCTGAGTAGGAGAGCACTCTTGTTCCATACTTGGATAAACAACTGATCTCTTGTTTTTATCATGTGGCCACACTAGTGTCGTAAAAGTAAATGGCATGTCAAAACTTTTAGAAAACACCAATGATAGTTGGGAGAAGTTCTTTATGCATTATAAGCTATTATCTGACAATTGTTGGACATTCATTTATGGTATACACATTTGAGGTTGTTTTCCTTTTCTATTTTGTGTTGTTTATGAAACTGTTGAAGATGCATACTATTGTACATTTCCAGGTATAAATCCAAACCTGTTGCAATAAAAGTTATTCAACCAGATAAAACATCAGCAGTGAGTCCTGAACGCAAAGAGAAATTTGAGAGGGAGGTTGCGATGTTGTCTAAAGTGAAACACGATAATATTGTGAAGGTATGCTATATGACTACACAAGAAGGTATTTGCAACCAATTAGTGTACTTTGTTTTCTCACATGCTTATGTTTTCTCATATGTTAGTGTATTCATACATGGGAAGGTACACATCTTTATTTTTGTTCTTTTTCGGGTTCACTTTTATTCAGGCAATCAGGATCTTAGAGGATGGATTTATTGATAAAATATTCCTAACTTCGAAAGTAGTTTCAAGGATAATAAGATATTATGTTTTGGATTAGCATGTATTTGAGATAGCTTACAGGTGTACCTCTCTAGAGGAGGTGGCCTAATCATTACCAAAATATTAAACAGAAGGCATCCCTTTTGCTCTTACATCTGAATTATGTCAGATCATTAATATCTAGATATTTTTACACCTCGCTTAAATGCTAAGCTACCTCATGAAATAAGTTAGATATTTGCTACTTTAGAGCTTCTGCAAGGATTGAACTGACAAATTGACTTTGCAAAATACCACTCAACAAGTCTTGTCTCTGTTACTTAGGATTATGCTAAATCGATTCATTTCCTTTAGTTGGCTTTATTAGAAGCCGTATCATTCATTAAGCTTTGATCTTCCATCTTGAGGAATATAAATGAAGTTCTTGCAAGTAACAACCTTATTTTCTTCCATTGTAAAAGAACTAAGGGAGAGAAAATATAAAATCAACTATTTTCCTCCTTGCACATCCTAAAATGATCTTGGAAAATATATATGCAATATCATTCATATCACTTTTTCAATTATTTTGCGATTCATCCTTTCTGCCTAACCATTATTCTTAGGAATCTTGTAAAGAGTTCTTTGATACTTGATACCATGACTTCTGCAATACTCAAGGAAGGTCCCATTGTACTTACAACCATTAACACAAATGGTTTAAATTTTCATGAAACCACACACACATATACCAAATAAAATAAATTAGATTTTCTAGATGAAAAGGTTCTTTCTCATTTACACGACGCCAAGTCTTTTGTGCCAAAACTCTGTGGAGGAGTCATCTATTGCATTCACCATTCCCCTAGTGAGTGTTGCCTACATCATGTTGACTGTGCACTTTTTTGCCTTGGCCACTGCATAAAGCCTCTTGTAATTTTTGATTCTCCATCACCAAAATGGTTGATGTACCCATCATCAAAATGGTTGATGTACCCATCATTATCAGGATTAAGATCCCTGCTAACATGAATGGAGCACCACCGCCTGTCACTCCGTACATTCCTAGGATGTGAGATCCTCTACATTGTCATCATTAACAGTCAGAACATCTCCCTAAGTGGCTCCTGCAACTGTTTGTTTCCTCTCGTTCTTGTTGTCATCCTTTCATTCTTTTGTTTGCTTTTCCATTTCGAGCAACCACCCTTCCCCCAAATGGTGGCAATTTTACCTTTTTAGGTCTCAAGCTGATTCTTGAATGATCTTTATTATAAGACCATGCTTGTCGTGCCTTCTCCCCAACTTTCTTTAGTTTATGTATAATCAACACCTTTTCCTTTGAAGAGTTTCCCAACTCTTTCCTTCTAGCTTTTTGTTGAGCAAATTGTCTTTAACCATGTGTATGGTTACTTTCCCATTTCTTCCTATTACCGCTAGTGATTACCAACTCTTTGATTAGGAACTAAGAGGTAACAGCACTTGCATCTCATCATTTAGTGCTAATTTCATGGCTATCAATTGATATACCAAGTCTTGAAAATTGCTTGAATCCTCGAAAGCATTTGGTCCATCCTAATATTTTAAATCCATAATTATCTTAAATGACGAACCTTTGTTCTGACAGTTTACAACCCGTTTGGATTCCAATTTTTTCCACAACATTTGTTTTGGTTTGATTGGCAACATGATGGATGTGTTTCTAAATAGTAGGTATGGGTTCAAAGGCATTATATTAAAATCCTTTGTCCTGGATTCTAAATCGACTAGTTCGGTGAGATCAATTTTATCATCAAACTCATGTAGCTTATGTATTTTAATCAACGAAAGAATTCCATCGAGGATCTTTGATACCATGTGTTGAGAAAAGAACAATTTGCATAGAAATGAAATAATTTCTCCTACTTTGTGAGATTAACATAGGATCAATTAATTCATAATTAAATCATACGAATGCAGAAGTAATCGTAATAAAATCTATGTGGGTTAGACATTTATATGCCCACAAAGTGGAAACACCGTGGGATTATAGTTTTATTCCAATCTTTTATTGTATCAAAAAATGGGTTTATGTAAAGGAAAAGTACTTAGGGACACATTATATTAATCCTATACCAATTTTTTGAAGAGTAGTTAATTCGTCAAATATTATATTAAACCAATTAGGATCAGTACATGCTTCCTTATAAGATTAAGGCTCAAAATAAGCATGAACAAAAGTCATAAAAGCACGAGTACAAGTGCGCAAATGATAGCGACGTTCAAGAGGGTCAGAGGCCAAAGCAGTGGGAGTAGGATCAAAGCTGATGGGTAACAACAGAGAAGGAGCAACTAACCAACGAGGGTAAACTAACGGGAAGACGAAGGTGGATAGGGACGGGATGAAGAGCGAGATGATGGACATCAAGAGTAGAGATAAACTCCTCAGAAGGCACATCGAGAGGATCCAGAAGCACCAACTCGTCTTTAGAAATAGGAGCATACTTAGGAGGAAAATTAAAATAGAAGAGACACTTGAGAGACACAACATGACGCGAGATATACATATGTTTTGAAACAGGATCGTAGCACTGATATCGTTTTTGTTGAAGGCCATTTCTAAGATGACACAGAGAGTAGAACGAGCACTGAGTTTTCTCCGCTTGCATTTGGGAAGAAGGACAAAATAGACAGAGCCAAAGACGCACAACAAGGAATAATTAGGAGCGTGACTGAAAAGCTTATTATAAGGAGAGATACCAAAAAGGAGAAAGAGAGAGCATACGATTGAGAAGATACACTGCCGTAAGAACGACTTCACCCAGAATACAAGAGGAATAGAGGAGGATGAAAGGAGAGATCAAGCCGTGTCTATATGCTGATGTTTTCTTTTAGCTATACCATTCTGGGTTGAGGTGTCAAAATATGAGGATTGATGAATAGTACCGGAGGAAGCTAGAAAATCAATAAAATTCAGTTAAAAATACTTCCCACCAAAATTTAAAAGAAGAATATTTGTAGCGGTAGAAAATTGTATTTGAACTATAGAGTGAAAGAGGTGATAAATACAAAACTAATCAGATTTGTGAAACATAAAATAGACCCAGTAGAATCGACTGTAATCATTGATAAAAGACACATAGTAAACGGAGCCACCCTTGGTGGTAATGGAGGAAGGACCCTACATATCTGTATAAACAATAGAGAAAGGAAAAGTAGAAATAGACATGCTTTTATTAAAAGGTAAAAATGACATTTTTGCAAGTTTACATCCACTACACTTAGAAATATTACTAATAGACAATTTGCCTAATCTACCATATTGAACCAAAATTCTTAGACACTCATTAGATAAATGTCCCAATCGAGAATACCAAATGTATAAGGGGAAGAATGTTGATATAGGGAAAAAGATGACATAGCAACAAAGGAAGCCACTGGAATGTGTAAACTCTCCACAATATATAGACCAATAGCTAAACACAAGAACCCAGTTTGCTTCTTGGACATCCATTCTTAAAAAACACGAGTGGAAGAAAAAATAATATTAAAACCAAAATAAAAAAGTTGACTAATAGATAATAAGCTAATAGACAATTGTGGCATATAAAAAACATTAGGAATACACAAAGAAGAGATAGACGGAGCAACTGAGCTAATAGAGTTAACATGTATAGGTGAATCATTTGCAGTGTGAACAGTAATAGGAGAAGAAGGAGAAATACAATTAATAAGACAAGACAAATTAGATAACCAGAGTTAAAGATCCAAGTCGAGGGTGATATACTTGAGAAGTAAGAACTATGCAAACCTGAATAAGAAGTAGACATAGAATCATGTGATAGTCCCGGAAGAAGCTAATATAGTCTAAAACTAATAAAACTAATCTATTAGCGATTGGGATGGGAGAGATGTGTCGGTGAATGCTAGTGCGGTAAGAGCAGTAAGAGGGTGATAGGACAGTGCGGGAGTACGAGAGGTGAATGGAAAGGTAGAATGGCCTTTTTGTGCTAGCTTAGGGTAGGCAGTCTTCTAATAACTCTTTTGGTGGCAAAAACTGCGCTCATCCATAGCAACCCGTGATTTTGGCTTCTTCGTGACTTGAATCAGATGAGGGGAGGAAGTAGGCAACAAAGGAGGATGGGAAGTAATAACACCCATGGATAAGGAAGGGGTGGCAAAGACTGACTGAGAGGGAATAGCCATCGGAGCAACCTTGAACATAGTTTTAAAAACGGCCGTTACATAACGGTTTTGATGGCTTCCGTTACCCGTTACAATCGATTTTTCGGTGTGAAAGAAATTCACAAGTGTAACGGTCGTTACATTACCGTTACGGCCGAAACAGATTGAAACGGCACTGCTACGGCCGTTACGGGACCGCTACGGTCGTTACGGCTTGCGTAACAGGATTTTAAATCGTTAATTTTTTGATTTCGTTTTTTCATCAACAGATTCCACGTTTTTTTATTATTTTCAACTTAAAATTATTCATAGTAGTCCGACAAGCCAAATACTACTTGGGCATTGTGGGATTTGTCTCAAATCTCTTCCATTTCACAATAATCAGCTAATTTTGCTCTTCGTTGTTAATTTTTGACTCTTTAACATGTTCATTCTTCTTCCAATTTTGATGAGTTTTTTAAAATTAAATATTTGCTGAAAGCTAAATAACATATTTGATTCAAGCTCCATATTTCTTCAAGATTCACTATCTATGAATTTGAATTTTTTTGATGTACACTGTAGGTAGAAAATATGATGTTCAAGTATATTGTTTTTAAAAAAATATTCAAGTTCCATGTTTGTTTACAATCTCTCTCCAAAAAAATTAGATCTATAGAAATTAAAGTTCAAACAACAATATATATTTTGAAATAGTGAATTCAAAATTAAAATTTAATTGATAAATCAAATATTGTGCTTTAATGTATACAATACTTTATAGTTATTAAAAATTTAATGATATTTTAGTTGTGTATTATGAATTTATAATACATAAATTCATTAATTACTACAAAAAAATAATTAAACTGTTAATTTT
>JAULJZ010027462.1:0-15303 GCA_032270985.1 Heliamphora pulchella | reverse complement strand
AGATTATGGGTCAGAGTGCAATTATAGTTCTTTAGTAGTGTGAACTGTAATTCAGTGTTTTATGAAAATTGTAAAAATCGCTACTTGTCTTTCCATAATTGCAGAAATCTCTAATAGGTGTCTGTGTTCCACTGGAAGTCTAACTCATAATTACTCCCCAGGTTCCTACTGTAGCCCTATATACACACAGGTAGGCTGAACCAGTTTGAGATTGATAGTTCATATATCATTATCATTATGATATTATTTTTGTCTCTCAGGACTTAAATATATCGGGGTTCTGTTAGTACGAATTCTTGGAGGATCGTAGCCCACACTACATTCGAGGATCGCACAAGAGAATACAGTAGAAGATCTGACTGGAGTTTCGACTCGGAATCAAGTCGTAGTTGAAGATTAAATCGACAAGAGGTATTCATCTAAATTAACTTTGGTTCCACAGGTTTTCTTTTGATTGTTCTTCGTCAAAATTTTTATCTGGAGCCCATTTCGGCATTTGCCCATCCAATTAATTTTTTACCGAAAATCGTTTTACAAAAATAATAATTTTGGCAGTATTGCCTCCAACACTAACTTATTATATAGATTACCCATGCTTAAAGGTACTACTTGTGGGACCCCGACCTGTTTCATTTTTTAAATGAATTAAATGTTGATGGGAGTATGAGTTACAACATGACCTTGGTGATGTTGTGGGTGAGTATTTTGAGCTTGGGTATACGTGAAAGATATGTTCGGGGAAGAATATGAGGTTCTAAGTGATGTCCAGACAAAAATATGTGAAAAGCGTGTGAAGGAAAGTGACATACCTTCACCAATTTGATCACAACTCTTCGTACAAAATGAATTTTGGTATTAGGTTTGAACCATTACAAAGTAGACTTCTGGAGCTTCAGTTTGAGCATAAGAATGACCCTATTTGGAGTTCGGACGAGGAAGATATGCTCGTTTAAAGTTGGGATAGCAGTGCAGTCGCGGAGACCGCTCGAGCGGTCTTTTGACTGATCGAGCGGTCTGTATCGGACATAAGCTATAAGTTGTGGGTTTTAGGTTGGATTTCTCATTTCCACCTTTTGACTCTTTCTCTAAAGATAAAGGGTGATCTAGGGTTTGATTTTGGAGCTCTTTGGAGCTCTCCGTGTCCGACGGGGTTTAAGATCTTGCCGTTTCCTTGAGTGAGCTACTGTTGGAGAGCCTGGGTGTTCATTGGAAGCTCCTCCGTAGTCGTTTATTTGGGGCTTTGGTGGATTGGTGCTTGTTTGAGATTTGATTCTTGATGGTGGGACATCTATGAGGTAGGATTCTAGACTCTATTGTTGTTAAAGGGTGCTACATGCAATTATAGGCGTTTTCACCGGTTGATATTGCTTGAAAATGCTTTAAATGTCATATTTGTGTTTAAATCTTATTTTTTGGTTAAAAAGCATATTTTGCGCTTTTTTTGGTTTATTACATCATATGACTTGTGGATGTTTGGTATTCGAAGGGTTGTTTTGAAAACGGCAGATTTGTGAAAATCTCGACACTTTGTGTTTTGGAGGTTTGGAGCTAACCCTTGAGATTGAGTCTCAGCTTTTAAATGTTTTGATAGAAACGGTGGAACATTTTGAAAATATTTTATTTGATCTCCATGTTGATAGATGGATCTTTATACATGTTTAATATATAATTGTGGAAATATTTTCGTAGTCGAGCTACGGGTTGGTTTTTAAATGATCCTATAGATGTACCGGGATAACGGGTATATGACACGAGTTGCCCTCGATGTAAGTCTAGAAACGCCCGCAGAGTAGGTCTCATTGTCCTTTGGGGTAATTCCCTTAAAGAAGGTGGTAGGTGTTTTTGTTCTTCGATTTCAGTCCGTAAAGTTAGCAGTTACGTTGTGGTGGCTCCGTATAAAATTTGCCATTATTTTACCGGTCCTATAATATTTAGGGATTAGGTAATGGGCAGGAGAATATAGCTGTTACCTCTATCCCTTTGTGACAAAGTCGGTACATAGGAATCATTGTATCATTTTTTTCCTCGGCTGTGTGTGTTCCGAGTGAAAAATATCTTCTCTTTCCTCGGTGTGTGATCCGAGTGAAAAATAACGTTTTGATTACTGCTTTTCTTTAACTGTAAAACATTATTTGTATTGTTGAAATGCATGGTTTTAAGGATAAAAAACGTGAGATTTTATGAAGTAAAACCTTTTTTAGGCTAGTGTTAGCCTGATGGAAAACTTGTGGTTTTGAGTTAGAAAATCTTTTGGCTCCCGTGGTTGAGTCTTTATACTATATGATTGCATATCATGTTTTACAGTTTTGTAGTCTATTTCTATTGGGCTTCAGCTCACGGTATGGGATTTTATTGTAAAATCTTAATTTTTCAGGTGAACGTGGTCCTATAGGTTGACCTTGGGGTGCTTGGAGGTGGCTGATTACAAGACTTCTATTTTGTCTTGATAGGTAGTTTATACCTTTTGTATATGTTTTATGTTTGGATGTAACATGTTGTAAAGCATATTTAATTCTTATGGATGTATGCATGATTTATTGCTTTCGAGAGAGACCTTGGGTTGGTTGTTGTTTTCCATTTTTGTTTAGTTTTATCCTTTCTTCTAAATGTTGTGCCAAGAGTGAGGATTTGGAGCCTCGTTTGGATGGGTTTTCTCTGGCATGGTTGCCTTGTGAGTTTTTAAAACGATAAAAAAATGTTTAAGTGTTGGGAAGGAAAAAATTGCATTTTGAAAGCTGGTCCAGAGCCTAACTGCTTCACAGACTGCTCGAGCGGTCTATCGGGCGGTCTCTATAAACATTTCTATTTTTCTCTATTTTGTTCAAAATCCAGTGTCCTTGGGATGACCGCTCGAGCGGTCTTTTGACCGATCAAGCGGTCTAGGTAGATTTCAAAAAAAATTTCATTGTTTGTTTATAAATGCTTGGCTCTTGGGGACAGTGACCTTGGCCCTTGGGCTGCTCTTTTATATTAAATAAACCCTCGGTAGTGCGTTTTACAAAGGTTTTAGCCTCGTCTTGGCTATATAATTTTTCATTCATTTGCGTTTGGGAGGTTTGTGGTGGTTGTTTGTGGACTTTTCGCGTGACCCAAAATTTGGGGAGTGATAACTTGGTATTAGAGCTCTAGATTCGAATACCTATGAGCTGTGGGAAGAGGGTGTGCTACCTTGTGAGAAAAGATGTGTGTGTGCTTGGTTGCCTGTGTTTGGAACATGAGCATGTTAGTTGTTGAGCATATTGATGTCGTGTATATGTGAGCATGGAGGTTGGACCTTAGGATTGATTAGTCTTGCCTTCGAGCGTTTGGGCTAACAAACTTGGGAACTAAGTTAGAAACGCATTTCGCGAATGTAATTTTTAGCAAGGAATCTAAGTGGGTTATCCAAAGTGATGCGTCATTCTTGTCGGTTCTCCTCGGTATGTATGTTGTATCTACAAAATCATTGTGGCTGTGTTAGCATGATTATGTGGTACGTGTTAGAAATAACATGATAGATCAACCTTAGGTTGTTGTGTTTCATGTTTTCTATATATATAACATGTACACCCTTCGAGCCGGTGACACCGTGGTTTGGGACTTGGATGTGCGACTCGGTTGCAGTGGTTGCTGAAAGGCAAGGTTCGGGCTGTGTTGACCACTCGGTATGTTATGGAACTCTTTAGTGAGTTGAGTTTAGCCGTGTGAGGTTGGCCTCGGTTAGTAAACCGTTGCGTGTTGGTATGAGTAGAGTTTTGTTCAGGTGTAGTCGAAGCATGGTTGATGGCTTTGCCTTGGATAGCTAACCCCTCTTGAGAGTATGCTCTTGGAGGCTAACGTTATGTTATAAATGGCCTTGTAAGTAGAGGCAATGGGGTGTCGGAGACCCTGGGAATCAGTTGTTATGACAGGATTTGTGGAGCATGATAATCCTTGGTTGGGCGTATGTTGAGATAGCAGAACATGAGTGGTTCTGTGAATATCCCTTGTTAACAGGGTGTGGTTGATGACTTGAGTATTTTGATGACCTTGGAAGTTGTGCACCTCCTTGGAGTTTGAGAATTGAGTTTCGAGTGAGTGACCTCAAGGATATGGGGATGAGTATGAGTTGCAGATATGCTGGAAAGAGCATGGGTCGCAACAGTATTGGAAGGTGTAAGGGTTCAGGTTACGATTCTGACATCCGATGAGTATTAGTTATATGGGATCTCTACGGACATGCAGGTTCGTGGTTTGGTCGTTATCTTCGTGATCAAGAGATCGTATTTGGGAACTGTACTGGGTGCATGAGGTTCGACGGAACCGTAGTAGACAGGTTCGAGAGTGTTGTGGGGTAGTGCTGAGGCGATGTATCATGGGTGTGATATGTTGGGAGGTTATTTGTGTTCGACCTTTGGTTTAGAGATGGGTATGTTGTTTGCCCATGAGAACGAGGTGTGGAGAACTAAGGTTCAGCAGTATATCGTGTGGTTTAGCTGGCCTGGGGCGATAGGTGAGAAATCATGAGTTACGATACCTGTGATCGATGTGTGCCTTAAAGACGGAAGTGCGGAAGGTGTCCACATGGTTGTGGGAGTTATTAGTAACTCTGGATGAAGGATCTCAGGATTGGGCTTCATTTGTTCAGTGCTGTACACTTTCTATGTGGGCTACTTAGACAGTGAGCTCGAGGCCGTGACATGGCTGTAGTTTGCCTAGCAGGAGTTAGGTGTGTAAGCGCAACCTTATGAAGTGAGGTCTTGGTGTGATGGGACTGTTAACGTGTGTCTCTGTGTATGACTGGTGACGAGCTTATAATCCTATGGGATGTGTTGTACAAGGTATGCGGACTAATGGTCTTTATATGTGTATGAATGAGGTTTGAGAGCTGAGAGTTTGGTGTAGCGGATGGTTTGAGTACTGTGATTGTGGTTGACGGCAGCTGTTTAACTGTGGTCGATGTGGCTTCAAGGGAAGGTTTACAAGGTTTTTGAGGACCAAGTGTTGATCAGTACTAGGAGTACGCAGAGCTTGGGTCATGGGTTTTGTTGACCCTTTTCTTCTCTCTGGACAGAGAGAGAGTTCCTTTGTAGACGGTTGTTTAGTGTGAGTTATTTCATCTCGGTTGGATGGAGATGCCATGTTCTTGATTGATTCAGGTTTTAGTTGTGCTATGAGACTGTGGAATCTCAGTGGATTTTATACCCGTGTTGTGACCCTCAGAGTTGTGACTCGAAAATTTGTATCGTTGTGATCAGGTGATTGTGGGACTAATTCTTCGTGACTTCAACGCGTAGTGCGAGATGCTCTACATGTGAACATCTGTGTGTATGACTTGGGATCCGATTGCTCCTGCGGTTGGGGACCGTAAAGAATCGCATGATGGGGTTTGTATTATCCCACAGTAGAAGATCGTAAAAGAGTACGTATAAGTGTAGTAAACATGATAGGCGGTGGTAACCTAGTCAGTGTGGCTTGTTTGTATGATGGTTGAACCATTTTGGGTTGTGTTCCCTGTGAGGTCGAGTTGGTAGACCAAGAATGCTTGTGTTTGTTCTTGTTCTTGTTGACAAGGGAATTGGTGTTGAGATATAATGTTCTTTCTTCAGTGATCAGCTGAGAATCATTAACCATTGTGTGCAGCCTATTCTGGACTGTGTGGGTATGGTTGTACTTCTAGCTCATGGCAGAGCGAGAATTTTGTCGAAATAGTGTGGCTGTGGTATGCGCACGGTGGGTTTTTGATAGACTTTTATGAGTCTGGATTCGGGTCCTGTTTAGGGCTTTGAGATGTTCAGAGTTCTTAGAGTTGAGGAGTGGTTATCGACTGTAGTAAGTGTTGTGCTTTGGTGTAACTGTTGTTTGCTCGGATAGTGGTCCCAAGAGTATGCTAAGGGACGAGTAAGAAAGGATGCGATAAATGAGGAATCTTGGTTAGTGCGGCCTAGTCGAACCAACGCGATTGTTTGGTTGGAAACGGAAGGGTCGTGATGAGTTATGTATATGAGGAAATTGCTAAGTATAAGAAGCAAGTCTTGGTTGGTGTCTTGGGTTCGAATATTCTGCTATTGTGGACTCAAGGAATTGATGTAAGTGTTCTGCATTGAGGTTGATCTGTAGTGAGGTTGATCTGTAGTCTTTGTGTCAGTGATCTGATGGCGAGACGGTGAGTAGTGCAGTAATGCGTAGTAACGTGCTGTTGCACGGGAGATACGGTTAGGTTTGTATAGGTTATCAAATACCTATGAGATGTTCTGCTTGCGTGACATGTTTGGTTAAGTGACTTGTTTGGGTCAGGTAACTTTGTGTCTGTGATGCCGAATTGATTTTCGATTGTGTGGAACCTTATCTGGGACAGTGGTGTGTTACCTAGTGTTCCTCCAGGATGAGGAGTGAGTGATGGAAGATCGGATAGAGGATGAAGGTTTGGAGGGAATGCATTTTTTTTTTATGTTCCAAGTGAGTAAGTGCGCTTCTCTTTGGAGTTGGGTGTTTGTGTTGTTGCTTGTGGATGGGCGTCGTGTAAGCATCGAGATGGCATAGTTAGCATCAGCAGGGTAATGATGTGGTATCAAAGTCGGTGGTTGTCTAGTGATCGTCAGAACTTGAGTAAAGTTTATGCGCAGGGTGTGTAACTTCGTGTGATCGATGTCAGGGGTCGACATCTTGTGTTTGGACTCGCGGAGATAGTCTTTGGTGTGCTTTGTGAGATGCGAGTGCTCCAGTGTGTGGTAGTGAGAACGGGGTGGTAGTCCCTATGTCTTAGGGTGTGTTTGGGATCAAGTTCCGTGGTGGATTCGTCTCATGTGAGGCGTTTGTCCTTGGAGTGGTTGTGTTCGACGTGACTTATGCTTCAATGTTTGGCAGCGTGCGTTGGATCTTGATCCGATGTTCATGATGGCTTGCCTGTGAGCGCAGTCTATATGGAGGTTGATTCTTCAAAGATGTGTATACTTGGTATCAGTCTTGTGACGATGGTTTCGGGGTTTCAATTGCTGGGGCATTCCCTTGCTGTTATGCAGTGTTGCTCAGTTTGCATCATAGATTGTTGAAGGTTGATGGCTTGGTGTTTAGATTGAGTTTCAGAGTTAAATTTCGGGGACGAAATTCCTTTAAGATGGGGAGAGTTGTGAGACCCCGACCTGTTTCATTTTTCAAATGAATTAAGTGTTGATGGGAGTATGAGTTAAAACATGACCTTGGTGATGTTGTGGGTGAGTGTTTTGAGCTTGGGTACGCGTGAAAGATATGTTCGGGGAAGAATATGAGGTTTTAAGTGATGTCTGAACAAAAATATGTGAAAATCGTGTGAAGGAAAGTGACATACCTTCACCAATTTAGTCATAACTCTTTGTACAAAATGAAGTTTGGTATGAGGTTTGAACCATTGGAAAGTAGACTTCTGGGGATTCAGTTTGAGCACAAGAATGACCCTATTTGGAGTTCGGGCGATGAAGATATGCTCATTTGAAGTTGGGATAGCAATGCAGTTGCAGAAACCGCTCGAATGGTCTTTTGACGGATCGAGTGGTCTGTATCGGACATAAGCTATAAGTTGTGGGTTTTAGGTTGGATTTCTCATTTTCCACCTTCCTCTTCTTTCTCTAAAGATAAAGGGTGATGTAGGGTTTGATTTTGGAGCTTTTTGGTGCTCTCCGTGTCCGACGGGGGTTGAGATCTCACCATTTCCTTGAGTGAGCTACCGTTGGAGAGCGTGGGTGTTCGTTGGAAGCTCCTCCGTAGTCGCGCATTTGGGGCTTTGGTGGATTGGAGCTTGTTTGAGGTTTGATTCTTGATGGTGGGACATCTATGAGGTAGGATCCTAGACTCTATTGTTGTTAAAGGGTGCTACATGCAATTATAGGCGTTTTCACTGGTTGAAATTGCTTGAAAATGCTTTAAATGTCATATTTGTGTTTAAATCTTATTTTTCAGGTAAAAAGCATATTTTGTGCTTTTCTTGGTTTATTACATCATATGACTTGTGGATATTTGGTTTTCAAATGGTGGTTTTGAGAACGGCAGATTTGTAAAAATCTCGACACTTTGTGTTTTGGAGGTTTGGAGCTAACCCTTGGGGTTGAGTCTCAGCTTTTAAATGTTTTGATAGAAACGGTGGAACATTTTGAAAATATTTTATTTGATCTCCATGTTGATGGATGGATCTTTATACAAGTTTAATGTATAATTGTGGAAATATTTTCGTAGTCGAGTTACGGGTTAGTTTTTATATGATCCTATAGATGTACCAGGATAACGGGTATATGACATGAGTTGCCCTCGGTGTAAGTCTAGAAACGCCCGCAGAGTAGGTCTCATTGTCCTTCGATTTCAGCCCGTAAAGTCAGCAGTTACGTTGTGGATGCTCCGTGTAGAACTTGCCATTGCCTAACTGGTCCTATAATGTTTATGGATTAGATAATGGGCAAGAGTCTATAGCTATTACCTCTGTCCCTTTGTGACGCAGTCGGTACATAGGAATTATTGTATCATTTTTTTCCTCGGCTGTGTGTTCCGAGTGAAAAATATCTTTTCTCTTTTCTCGGTGTGTGATCCGAGTGGAAAATAACGTTTTTGTTATTGCTTTTCTTTAACTGTAAAACGTTATTTGCATTGTTGATGTGCATGGTTTTAAGGATGAAAAATGTGAGATTTTATGAAGTAAAACCTTTTTTAGGCTAGTGTTAGCCTGATGAAAATCTTGTGGTTTGAGATGGAAAATCTTTTGGCTCCCGTGGTTGTCTTTATGCTATATAATTACATATCCTTCTTTACAGCTTTATAGTCTGTTTCTATTGGGTTTCGGCTCACAGTGTAGGATTTTGTTGTGAAACCTTTTTCAGGTGAACGTGGTCTTATAGGTTGACCTTGGGGTGCCCGGAGGTGGCTAATGACAAGAGTTTTGTTTTGTCTTGATAGGTACTTTGTACATTTTGTATATGTTTCATGTTTGGATGTAACATGTTGTAAAGTATATTTAATTCTTATGGATGTATGCATGATTTATTTCTCTCGAGAGAGACCTTGGGTTGGTTGTTGTTTTCCGTTTTCGTTTGGTTTTATCCTTTCTTCTAAATGTTGTGCCTCGAGGGAGGATTTAGAGCCTCATTTGGGTAGGTTTTCTCTGGCATGGTTGCCTTGTGAGTTTTCAAAATGATAAAAAATTGTTTAAGTGTTGGGAAGGGAAAAGTTGCATTTTGAAAGCTAGTCCAGAACCTAACTGCTTGACAGACCACTCGAGCAGTCTATTAGTGAGTCTCTGCAAACATTCTATTTTTCTCTGTTTTGTTCAAAATCTAGTGTCCTTGGGAGGACCGCTCGAGCGGTCTTTTGACCGATCAAGTAGTTTGGGCAGATTTCAAAACAAAAATTTCGTTATTTGTTTTTAAAAGCTTGGCTCTTGGGGACCGTGACCTTGGCCGTTGGGCTGCTCTTTTGTATTAAATAAACCCTCAGTAGTGTGTTTTACAAAAGTTTTAGCCTCGTCTTAGCTGTATTGTTTTTCATCCGTTTGTGTTTGGGAGGTTTATGGTGGTTGTTCGTGGGTTTTTCGCGTGACCCGGAGTTTATGGCGTGACACTACTAGCATTTTTTTAGATCACTCAGTGACATGCAATGACTACTGAAGTTATAAAGGACAAAAAAATATAAAAACATTGTAGTTGCTAGCGGATCTATAGATTGTTCAGATACTCGAATTAAATAATAATTTTTTTGGCATTGTTTTACTTTATTAAATTTCGGTGCCTTCAACAAAATGATCAACGCAATCTAACATTTCTTAAATGGATCAAAAACAAAATTTTACCAAACATGAAATAGACACTCGTGTGACCAAATTCAAAATTCTGACTAGGTATGGGGAGCCTCAAACTTTTAGAAAATATTCTAAGTATTAATTTTTTTTAAAAAAAAATTTAACATTGTTTCTCCCGTTTTTCGGATAATTCAATGGTTTAATTGTTTACAAAATAACCTATAATAAAAGCAAATAACGCAATATACATAGGTTCTGCCTGAATCCTAACAACAAATCGCAACTCAATTATACATTATATACTATCCATTCTAACTTCTAATGCATACATTTAAAATCTCTTAGGCAATTTTTAAACGAATCCCATAAAAAAAACAAAATGATGAATTGAGAAATTACCGATGAAAGATCCTAGTACAATCTTTATTTCCTCTATCATGTTTCTAACCAAAAGAAATGGATCAATAATCACTTGCTAAATAAACACTATGAAGGATCACTAATATTAATAAACACTACGAAGAATCACTATAAACTATTTTTGTTTGAAATGAAACCTCGCTTATCAAAATAACAAATATAAATATGAGAACGCCTTATGACAAATACTCTATTGTCACACCCCAAACTCCAGGATCACGTGAAAACCCATCAAAACGCTATTTATGAAAATAAAACTTTCAATTGAAAAATCAGCAATCCAAAAATACAATATTTGGATAAAAGAGTACCTGAGGTTCATCTCTCATAAACAATAAACGACGTACAAAACTCGCCTCAAAAAACAGGCATCGCATGTAAAAATACATATCTCAAAACAAACAGAAAAACTAATACAACTCTTCCACCACCACGAGCATCTCTAGGTCAACTCCTCATGTTCACCTATACCTGAAAAAGGTTTGCACAAAATCCCACAATGTGAGCCGAAACCTAATAGAAGTAGACTATAAACCTGTAAAGCAGGATATGCAATCATATAGTATGAACTTACTTAACCACAGGAGTCTAAAAAAGGAATTTTCATCCTTAAAACCATGCATTGCAAACCGTGCAAATAACCTGCCACAGTTAAGGGAAAACAGTAACAAAATAGTATTCTTCACTCAGGTCACACAGCCGAGAAAAATAAGATAAAATGATTCCTATGTACCGACTCTGTCAACTCAATACAAAGGTATCAATTATAGACTCATATCCATTACCTAATCCCTGAATCATTTAAGACCTGTTAGGTAATGACAAGTTCTATACGGAGTTACGACAATGCAACCGGCTCTTTACGGGCTACCAATCGAGGAAAGAAGCACCCGTCATGCCCTTTACGGATTACAACTGAGGGAAGAAGCACCCAAACTAAACACTGCCACGGTACATTTAAAGAATCATTTAAAACCAGTTCGTAGCTTAACTACGAAAAACACGTAAAACAGTTTTACAGTTATACATCAACATGTATAAAAAGATCTAAAATCCATCACCCATGGAGATCAACTACCATTTAAATAATTTTCATCAAAACGCTTTCAAAGCTGAGAGTCAACCCCATGGGTTAACTCAAAACCTCCAAAAACACGTTTTCCAAGAGTTTCACAAAGCCTCCATTTTCAAAATCTACTTTTTGAAAACCACAGATATCCACACATCTAAATCATGTAATAAACCAAGAAAAAGCATAAAAACAGGCTTTTTACCCGAAAAACAAGGTTTAAACATGAAAAATAACATTTAAAACATTTTCGACCGGTGAAAAAGCATATAATAGCACGTAACACCCTTTAACAACAATAAAGTCTAGGATCCTACCTCGGTGAGTCAAAACTCGAAGTCTCAAAAATCGAACCTCGTTGGAACGAGAATCTATCCAGATGGAAGCGAAGCCAACAGCGTGAATAGCAAGGACCCACAAGCTGATCGTCAAAAACTAGGCTCAGGCACCACAAAAATCTTGAGAAAAGGTGGAAAGTTTGGGAGAAAATGAAGTTTTGGAAAGAAAATAGGCACTGGAATATATATAGGCTCGGTCAAACAGTGCATCCAGTCGACTGAATGGGCCAATTCAGTCGGCTGAAAGTGTTCTAGACCTACAAAACTTCCCACCGCCACAATCCAGTCAACCGAATCCCCAATCCAGTTGACTGGATCCCCCTACTGTCCTCCCAATCGACTGGACAGCTGAGGAAAATGCCAAAACAGGTTTTCAACGCCAAAATAGGTTTTTCAACCCTATGACCAACCAAATAAACTTTAACGAAACCCGAGAAGGCATAAAACACTTCTACACATGTTGTTCTATAACACTGAAACATAAACCATTCATCGAGGATATACATATAACGAAAAGGAACATGTTAAACATATATATCTCATAAAAATAAACGAACCCAGGTCTCACAACTCCCCCCTTAAGGAATTTTGCCCCCAAAATTCACTACAAAGTCACGAGGTAAATAACTCCGGGTATCTAGCACGAATCCAAGACTCAAGCTCCCATGTTGCTTCCTCAACCCCGTGATGAAGCCATAGGACCTTGACATAGGCAATGGTTCTCCCTCTTAACACTTGCTCCTTTGTGTCTAGAATCTTTATTAGGCGCTACTCATATGTGACAATCTCATCAACCCACAACCTGACCCAATTCAGAACATATGAAGGGTCAGGCTCATACCTCCGAAGCATAGAAACATAAAATACGTTGTCTACAGATGCCAAATGAGGTGGCAAAGCCAAACAGTATGCTACCTCTCCAATTAGTTCAAGGATCTCAAACGGCTAGATAAAACGCGGTGATAGCTTCCCGCTGCGACTAAATCTCATCAAGCCTCTGCGTGGCAAAACTTTTCAAAACACGTGATCTCCCACTGCAAACTCCAACGGCTTTCTCCTCCGGTCAGCATAACGCTTTTAGCGAATCTAAGCTGTCACTAGGCATTGGCGAATCACGGCAATCTTCTTTGTCGTCTCCAGCACCAAGTTAGGTCCCAAGACTGTGGTCTCTCCCACATCTGTCCAACACACTGGTGACCTACATGGCCTATCATATAAAAACTCATACGGTGCCATCCCAATACTAGACTGATAACTATTGTTGTATGCAAACTCTGCCAATTGTAGATGATCTTCCCAAGAACCTCAGAAATCAAGTACACAGGCCCTCAAAATATCCTCCAGAATCTGTATGGTTCTATCAGACTGACCATCCGTCTGGGGGTGAAAAGCAGTGCTAAACGTTAAGCTCGTCCCCAAAGCCTCTTGAAGACTCTGCCAAAAGCGCGATGTAAAGCGTGGATCTTGGTCAGAAACAATAGACACAGGCACTCCGTGTAACCGGACTATCTCTCTGACATATAATCTGCTCAGTTTGTCCACCGAATCTTGCACATGGATGGGGAGAAAATGTGCAAACTTCATCAACCTATCAACTGTTGGAGCGAAAAAAAAAATTTGAACCGACGTCATGACCGTAAAAAATGACGTGTGCGTTTATCATGAAAAATCGAGAACAATATTAATCTAAATAGCATTATACCTTTATGAAACTTGTCGAAAAGTTTCAAGAAGTCCCGAATACGTTGAAGACGACCTTGTAATCTTCTCACGTATGTCCCGGACGCACTACGACGGTTACGGTGTGTGGGTTTTCTCCTCTTGGTTGCTTCTCATACTTTTCTCTGCAAAGGAGGCAAAATTAATTGCCAAAGTGAGGAGAGGGGCGGCGGCTATAGATGGGATTAGGGTTAGGTTTTGCCTCTTAATTATATATTTGCATATATTCCTTAAGATATATATGGTATATGCATCTTTCTATCACTTGAAATAAGAAAGAGATATATATCCATCTAAAACCAAATCCCCACTCCCTCTATTAGGGCTGGCCACCTAGGGAGTAATCCCTAGGTGTGCCAAATTCCAAAACCGTCTTCTATCAATTCAATTTAATTCCTGAATGTCCCCGACGGCAAAATCGACATTCCAATTAAATTAAATAATAACCAAAATTAAAAAAAAATTATCCGTGCATATAATGGGCTACATCAGGGATCATGAGGAAGTATAAGACTTGGGCTAACAGTACGTGAAAATTGGATATCCCTAACTAATCAACACCCGTCCGGATAGACATGCTAGTCTATTAATTTACTACCGGAACCAATATCATAATAAAAAATCACTGGCTCAAAGTCACATCAATTGATAAGCCACGTAGTGTAGACGTCTAACAATCAACGAACAAAAAACTACTAGGTTTTTCATTTCTTGATATAAGACATTGCAAGTAAATTAAATAGCCAATAAATTTTGGTCACCACAAATAAAAATAGTGACTCCTTAGGTAGGATATTTTTATTAACTGGTTAAGTGTATAATCATTACTCTTAATTTAAAAATACCGTGTCAAAGCCCTAGGCCCGGTGTGAACAAACCCTATTTCGCACTAGTCTCAAATCTATTTCTTTCGAAGATTCGTGCCGGAGATACCATAACTATAACCCTTCCGTATGGAGACCGAAAGTCGAAACCGGTGTGAAAGTTATAATCACATCTCCTACGAACGTGTAATGGAGACCGTAGGATTTATCTGTGACTAAACCCTTCTCCTACTTAATATTTTAAAAATCTAGGGCTTACCTTTTTGTTCATTTTAAACGATTAAACATATTTTAATTTCTGATTAAAATAAATTCGATTTTAATCAATTAAAATATTTCTTGTTTAACTATAATAAAATAAACAAAAAGTTTCTTTATTTAATTTTGCAAAAAAAATTAATTACCTCGATTTTAATTAAAAAATCTTTATTAATTTTAACACAAAAATTAAATAAATAATTATCTACTTATTTTTCCCTTTTAAAAATTACTAGAATTATTTATTTTATAAAACTATTTTTCCTAATATACTTCCGATAATAAAAGTTATGCATAAAAGAAAAAATAAATAAAATAAAAAATCATCGACCCAATTAAATAAAAAAAATAAACAAATAATTAAATAACGACAAAATAAATATAAATAGTCGTTACGATCTGATCCGTCCGTTTAATCTTTTAATCCGACGGTCTCGAATTAAAGATTAAACGCCTAGGGTTTTGGAATCCTAAACGAGCCGTCAAAGACCCGAATCTTTTTGTCAGCCTCCGGACCACCGTCACAGCCCCGGACCACTGCTAGAACGCCTGAAAAATTAAAAATAAACCATCCAAACAGCCCCGTGATTGGGCCAAAATACTGCTGCCTTTGGCAGCCCTGCGTCGCCTTGTTTCAGCCGTTGTTTGGCCACCTTGCCGCCACTGTTGAACCCCCAAAGAAATATGGTAGGTAGAGCACATCGAGGTCTTGACCTCCAAAAAAAATTGCGTCAAAATACGATGTTGAAGTGGTCCAAAAAAATCTTCAAAGGGCCAAAATTCTGCAGTGGCGCTACTGTGCGCACTGAACTTTGAAGCAGTTTTTGACCCCTTTGTTGCCATCTTCGAACCGCAACCGAACCACCATCGGATAGCCCTGAAAATGAGCCCCAAAATTGGCGCCCTGCTGCTGCCTTATGCTACCGCCACCGCCTCCATCATCCCTTTTCTTCTCCCCGT
>JAULJZ010027442.1:0-15305 GCA_032270985.1 Heliamphora pulchella | reverse complement strand
AATAAAATCAAATCAGAATAAAATCAATCTAATCAATCTAATATTCTAATCAATCTAAATCTAATATTCCAACAACACATTTTTTCTGTTTATAAAAATTTTGTAAATTTTAAAAACTGTTTACAGTTTTTTAAAAACAAAAATAATTACTAAACGTGTTTTTGTTTACAGTTTACAAAAATTTTAAAAACAAAAATAGAAAACAAAAAACATAAACGTTACCAAACGAGGCCTTAAGTAACAAATTTGAGTTCTTAGTTTATTTTAATTTATTTTGGTTTTTTTTAAGCTTTTTATATTTTAATAAAACATTTTTTTGACTCATGTTGCTAAAATGAATTGAAAATATAAAATAATTTGATTAAATAATGAAAACAATTCATTAAGAATAAAATAAATAAATAAATTATTGTCTCATCAGGCTCTGTTTTGATTGTTAGAAAATTATTCAGGCGATGTTTGACAAAACTACTGATAGTAGCTTTTAACTTTCTGTTACTAATTTTAGTTATAAATTATTACAAATTTTTTCAAACACCCACAACTTCTATTATAACTTATAATTATTTTTTCTTCTATTTTAGTTATAAGTTATAATTTTTACCAAGCACTTATACTTTTTGCTACAAATTACAATTTATAAATTACTAATTTCAAGAATGCCAAACCCTACCTCAATCTAAGATCGCTTTGTCAGCTTTTTTATCATATTATATAAATAATTTTGAAATGATAGAGATACTTTTATTTGGTTCTTTTGTACCAAAAATTTTCAAAATTATCTTTTGCTACTATCAAGGGTGATGGAAATAGCGTTGATGTAGGAATATAGTGTGAGTGCTGAAATAACACCGTTGGATTTTAATTTCTAATTTAACAAGGTCTCAAAAAATGGAATGGATTTTGTTTATATCATATTTTGCAAAAAACTTATCAATAGATGAATTAGTATCCTGTTGAGCGGAGTAAAGGTGTTTTTATAATTCATGTCGATATAAGAGGTCCTGTCGAGCGTTTAGTAAAAAATTTAAGACAGATGCGTTTTAAAAAAAGGACACAAACTAGTAAAAAGAAGAGAAAATAACTACCCACTAAAGCATGTAACTCCTTATGCCCTCCCACTAGCAAAACAGTTGAAGACGATTACCAACAATTCAGGAAATGAAGCAATTACTCTTTTGAAATTCAAGTTGGAAATTACAACACTTATAAATAGGCTTGATCATGGAAGGAGAACAACACCACCCGCATCAACCTTTTTTTTCTTTTTAACTTGTTATTTTAGTTTAGATTGTAATCCTTTTTAATTCCTTGCATTGTAACCCTTTTATTTTCATTAGCAATAAATTTCTCTTTTGCTTCTTTTGTTCTTGTGAGTCTCAATTGTAAATTTTTTCCAGAGAAGTCATGAAACAAAGCATTGAAGCTCAGCACAATCACTTGATAATTCATTTCCTCGGTCGATCTCAACGAAAAAAGTTTTATTTGGTTAACATTTTTGGCACGCTCAAGGGATAAAATATTAAGTTGGAAGAAATGGTAAGCACTCAAAGGCTGAACAAGGCAATTTAAGAAGAAGTAGCCTCTGCAGAGGCCAACAATGAAGCAAATGTTAATCAATACCCGACAGTGGGTGATCAGGAAGTCGGACAATCTAATGGCGAAAAAAGTTTTGTTGTGCATGAATTGATGTAGCAACTCATGAAAGTGTTTTCAAACCCTAATTCTGAAGGAAACCAATAATTCGTTTCAACAATGAAGAAGCCATGAGTGGCCTTAAACAAGGAGCGCATAAACAGCTAATCCACATGTCGAAGTGGTAAATACCAACTTGCCACCTATAAGGAAACAATTTGAGCCTCAAGGACTATCAGTGGTCCCCATGATGAGTTATTAACAATAAAAATATTATAATCTTGGGCTGAATGTGTATTATATGATAGCTCAGATAGTTGTAGGGACCTGTCGATAGAGGAACTTATAGCTACAATTGCTAAGTTAGATGACTTAAATGTAGAGGTGCAAGATAGCTTAGAAAGGTAAACTTGGGATCTGACCAAGATCCCAGACCTATTTATGTAAGTTCTTATTTAAATTATGAAATGAAAACAAGACTTATAAATCTTCTTTATGATTACATAAGATTGTTTTGCATGGAAATATGAGAACATATCATATTTAGATAGGAAATTAGTAGTACACAAACTCCCTATAAAGCATCATTTTCTACCTTACAAACAACCTCCTAAAAGGATGATTAATGAAATAATCCTTCTAATAAAAAAAGAATCGAAAGACTATTAAAAACAAGATTCATTAGAACAACAAAATATGTGGAATGGTTATCTAATGTAATTCCCATTATAAGGAAAAAAAAGAAGTTTGCATTGATTATCGAAATCTTAACCCTACAACCCCAAAAGATGAATATCACATGCCAATAGTCAATTTGTTAATAGACTCAACAGCTAAACATGAGATATTGTCCTTCATGAATGGGCACACATGATACAATCAGATTTTTATTGCCTTTAAGAATACACATAAAATAGCATTTAGATGTCAAGGGGTTTTGGGAACCTATGAATGGATTGTTATGCAATTTAGATTAAAAATGTTGTGGCAACTTATCAACGGGCAACGAACTAATTTTTCATGATTTTATAAGAAACATTATGAAAGTGTATATAGATGATATAGTGGTAAAGTCTCGTCAACAAAATAAACATTTAAAATACAATCGACATATATTCAAAAGAATGAAGCACCATCATATAAGAATTAATCTATTGAAATGTGCCTTTAAAGTCTCAGTAAGCAATTTCTTGAATTTTCTATTACATAAGAGAGGAATAGAAATAGATCAAAACAAAATCAAAACTATTTTTTAAGCTAAACCTACTCGACAAATAAAGAATTGCAAAGATTCTTAGGCCAAATAATTTTTTTTAGAAGGTTTATATTAAATTCTAGCAGGAAAAACAATACTACCTTCTCCGATTAAAAGGAGAATATGATTCGAATGGGAGGCTGAACACCAAAAAGCTTTTGAAAAGATTAAGGCATACTTGAGTAAACCTAAAGTCTTAATACCTCCAATTTCAAGCAAACTCTTGAAATTATATACATCTGCAAATAACCAGTCAATAAGAAGTCCATGGGCACGGAATAATGAACAAGGTCATGAACAAGCTATCTACTATCTAAGTAGAAAATTAAATGACATCGAAATGAAATATAATTATGTCAAAAAATTATGTCTAATTTTGTATTTTTCTACAGTAAAGTTAAGACAATTTTTATTACCTCCAACTGTGTATATTATAGCACAAACTAATGTCATTAATATATACTGTCGAGTTTTATTCTAAGAGGTAGATAGGGAAAATGGATCATTACCTTAATCAAATATAGTTTCATTATGTCCCTCACAAGGTAGTAGGGTCAGGCTTTGGCTTATTTTTTAGCAGCTTATTCAAATATGCTATTGGAAAAAGATCTATTTGAAATAAATTTGTTAGAAGTAAAAATCTAAAAACTTAGTGTATATTATAGCACAAACTGATGTCATTAATATATACTGTCCAACTTCTATTCTAAGAGGTAGATAGGAAAAATGGATCATTGTCTTAATCGAATACAATTTTATTATGTCCCTCACAAGGTAGTAAAGGGTCGAGCTTTGGCTTATTTTATAACAGCTCATTCAAATATGCTATTAGAAAAAGATTCATTTGAAATAAATTTTATAGAAGTAAAAGTCTGGAGACTTATATTTGATGGGTCAAAAACTGAACCAGGAGTAGAAGCAAGAATTATTATTGTATCCCATGATGAAAAATTGTTTCAATTTTCTTTCCAATTGAATGAAAAACAAGTTATTTTGAATAATCAAGCTAAATATGAAATTTTGATTATAGAACTTGAACTTGCTTTTGGGTTCAAAATAACTCATTTAATAGTTATTATAGAATCTCAACTAGTTATTCGACATATAATAGGAGACTACCAATGTCATAACCATATACTGATTAATTACTTGAAAAGAGTAAATGAATTGATTATGAACTTCTTGGAAGTTCAATTTAAACACGTTTTCATATTAGAAAATATAGATGCCAACAAAATAGCACAAATAGCATCTGGAGTAAAAATTCCAAGAGGTTTGAATGAGAAATTAATTAAAATACAAAAAATGATTGGAGATCTAAAATAATAAAGTTCTTGCAAGACCCTTTGATCAAAATCGATAGAACTACAAAACATAAGTCTATTAATTATGTAATATTAGGAGATGATTTATTTAGAAAGTCATCAGATAGAATAATGTTATTATGTTTCAGCCAAATTAATTTTTCCTAAAAACTATTATCCAAAACAATTTAACTTTTTTACTTTTCTCTTTGTCAAAAAAGCTAACCATTAAAAAGCTTAGTTTTTTAAAAATTCCAAACAATTTAATGAACCTACAGTTATATTTATTTTACGATTTAAAAAATATATATTTGATTAAAAAGTTCCAAATCTCAACACAAAATTCATTGCACGCTATTTTTTAAAATTACTTTTTTTAATAAATCAATATAAAAAACAATTAGGAGAAGAATCCTATGATAGATCTCTGATCGCCGGATAAATTTGCTTAAAATAGAACCCAAATCTCTAATCACCGGATAAATTTGGTTAAAATAGAACCCAAATAGATCTCCACTTCACCGGGTATATCATTTCCAAATATCTTCCTTCCTGCAATTCGCTATCAAGGGCCTGTTTGGGCTAGTTTTTAAGCTGGTTTTTTTACAAAAATGCCAATTTTTAAGCTGCACTGTTTGATTTTCTAAAAAAGCTAATTAATTTTTTTTTCATCTCTTAATCCAATAAAAGGCAATATATATTCCAAATACTCCAACTTTTTTTCAAACAAAATTATTATAATACCCTTACATAAAAAGACAATCCTATTCACAAAACAAAAAAAAACCGTGCCAATATTCTAAACACTACAACTTAAAAGTTAAAAGTAAGGACATTTTAGACATTTCAATCAAAAGCAAAAAATAAAAAAAAAATAAAAAAACTTCTACAAAAAATTATTCCAAACACTTTCTTTTTATTCTTTTTCTAAAAAAAAAAAACTAAATCTCTTCAAACCAAACTTAAAAACTATCCTAAACAGGCACCAAATCACCTATCACCAGCGAATATAAACAACCATTTCTCTAAAGCTTTGAATGAGACATCGTATCCGAAGCGCTGACAAATATTTGTCTAGTGTTTCGAATGAGATTTTATATCTGAAACAAAAGTGCGATCTGACTAGACATGACACAAATTTCATATTGAAAAATTGTTAGGTACTCCCAGAGTATTATGTTGTGTTGTTGACATAGTATTCTCGTTAAATAATTGTGATATGCATATCAAGTGGGATAAATATATTGTGAGATGCATATTAAGTTATTTTTATCTACAACTTACTAAACAAATGTGGTCTAATATTGTTCTACAGATAATATTTTTCACTACATAATTAGGTGATGAGTAATGTTATATGACGCTCCCATATTACCAAATAATTACTACTCCACCTAAGAATGTGGAAACCTTTGGCGAAACAAAGGGATTGAAAACCAAGAGGTGACGTAAGCATAAATTTGATTGATTCAGTATCCCATAATTTAATCAGAATCATTCAGTATCTTGAACTCATCGTGTAGTTAATTCATGCAAAAAAATCAAATTAATCGAACATTAATAGTTATATAATTTGGATATATTTGTCTTACAGTTTATTTTTAAAATTTTATAAGTCGATCAATTTTTTCAAAATAAATATGCACTGATCATATATATAACGATATTCGGCTAATTTGGTTTTTTCTCATGAATTACCTACTTAAAGACTTAAAGAAAATAAACAATTCCAATCAAATTGTAAAATCTTAAATTAATTTATTTTGCAACTCACAACACTAATGCTCCCAAGAGGCTCCTCGCATATCAAAACAAATATTAGAGGAGTAATTATTCAGTGTTCCCAAAACATCATGTGATAAGTCTACGTGGTGCTCCCAACCAACATGGTAGCAACAACTTTTACGGTATGAACATAATGATTTATTTTTGTTAGGTGATCAGGAGACAAAAAGTGACTCACATCATATAAGTTACAATTATTTATTTGTCGATAATACTACTTGGCATCGCCTACATAAAACTCCAAAGACCTGTTAGTTATGAGGGATTAATGCTGGGATTGAATTAGTTATCCAAAATATAAATTATAACCCATGTTTGTTTGGGAAAAATGTGTCAAGACGACTAATAATTCTATTAGGATTAAGAATCCAGCAAATGAAGGATAAAAGAATCTTAGGGGTAAGGGTGGTTATGTGCGTCCTGTGATTAAAGTTTGCTTCCCTTTTGAAGCAAAAAGCCTCTCATGCCCTGCTTTTTCTGGTAAGCATAGAAGCTTTATATAAGGGATGCAATAACCAATGTAACAAAAGTAATATAGCAAGGGTATAAAATGTCTTTTTATTGTTAATCTTTTATCTTATTATTAAAAAACAAAAATAGAATTAGATTAGATTAAGATAGATCAATTTTTAATCTCATGAATAAACAAACATAGGATTGGACTCAATTAGTGAATGGAAATAATACACCAGGATTTTTAATCCTCGAAATGCTAATACCCCTTAATTCCATTCTTCAAAACAAACATGACCCAAAAGTATTTAATAATTTGCCAAGTCGAAGTCATCTTCAATCGGCCTCACCCGTGACGTACCTACTCTTTTCTTGATGTAAATTGTAAAAGCTTAATAATACAATTTGCAATGAAATTCATAGTTTGAATTTTGCTCACCCAACAAATTTGTTTTTCCACCTGTACCGATGACAGTAAGCGACCGCAACCCTTATTAATCAAATTGGCCAAGATGAGGGCAAGAACCTACTATCTTGTCCTATACCCTAATTTGTGATAAATAATTGAAATTTTGTTTATTTTTACTTTTTTATTTTTTCATTAAGATTTTAGATTTTTTCAAATCATTCCGACGAGAGAAATTTAAAAGTGAATTTTTTTTTATAAAAAAGAGTTTTTTGAAAATTAGTCATTTTTCAGATCTTATAAGAGTTTTAATCTTACTATATTTATTTTATTAATTTTAGTCCCATCATAAATCAAAATAAGATTTTATGAATGATTTACCCCTATTTAAAAGCTAGATTAAACTTTCCTTTGTATCATTTTTGAAGTTTAGAAATAAATCTTCTTGGAGGAGCCTTTTTTTCTCTATTCCCGTGATTCCATCAATTACATCAAAATGGGAACACAATCCGTGAAGATCAAAGTGGAAGACCAGCAAATGGTCGTCCTCCCTCCTCGTCATTCCCCATCATCGTCGTCCTCCCTCATTGTCGTACTCCCTCATTGACTTTGTTCGCCGTCATCACCCCTAAGTTTTTTAGGGCTAGAGTTTTATGCGTGGGGTCGAGCAGGGCGGTGAACCAGAGGTGCGAGAGAGCAAGCCGTCGTCCTCCCTCGCCGTCATCCTCCATCCTCGTTGTCCTCCATCGCCTCGTCCTCTATCGTCATCGTTCTCCATCGCCAACTTTGTTTGTCATCATCACCCCTAGGGTTTCTAAGGGCTGGGGTTTTCTGTGGTGAGGTCGAGTAAGGAGGCGAATAAGAGGTGCGAGAGAGTAAGGCGGTGAGCCAGAATATCTAACTGATACATTTATCAATTGCATCTGTGATATGGTATCTTAACTAATAAAAATATCAATTAAATACTCTGCAACATACTTGGTGTAAAGTAATAACTGATAATTTATCAGTTACATCTTAACCATGTGAATCTCACCATATCTAATTAATATATTCATCAGTTACATCTTTGTTGTGGTACATTAACTGATAAATATATTAATTAGATACTCTGCAACACACTTGATGCTAAGTAGTAATAGTGTTGGCGAATGTAAGGTCTTGATGGACTTTAATGGTGATGGCGATGGATAATGATGACAACAATAATGGATGATGACTGCAAGGTGACGTTAGGGTTGATGACGGCGATGATGGTGACGGATGATGAAGACGACAATGGAGTTAGGATTGTGGTGGCTGCAGCGTGAGATTTTTGGAAGAACTTTGGGTGAGATTTTTGATGCGGGATTTTTAATTCCCATTTAGAAGAGAATTTGGTCAATGAAATCTTCTGAATATGTAGTTTAGGGTATTTTTGGTAAACATTAATATCGTGAGACTAATTTTATTTTAAAAAATTAAATAGGACCAATATTTAAATATCAATTGATTTTTAGACCTTTGCCAAAAAATTTCAAAAAAAATCGCTAAACTCGAAAAAATGCAACAAGTTAACTTATTAACTAATTTTAGTTTATTTTTGTCTTTTTTAAACTTTTTTATATTTTGACTAATCTTTATGTTCTTAGCTCATCTCGATAAGAGAATCTAAAAGGTATAAAAATTCGATAAAACAATATATTTTCCACTGAAGAGCAAAATAAACTAAAGTCCAAAATAAAAAAAATCAAATAAATAAATAAAACATTATCCTTGCAGGATTTTTTTTGAAGAAAAATATAGGAGAGAAGAAATTTATGAATAAATCTATAACACGGTATAAAGAGAAAGTAGTGGTTGAGTGAAGTAAATGACAATATGAACATGTATGATCAGGATTGAATTCACGTGAATTGAATAATCCCAGAGTTAGTGAATAATGAATTCAAAAGAGTACAATCATCCTTCTTAATTATAATTTTTTAGTGAAGTTATTAGGATTGATACGAGACTCTTAAAATATATCATCAAATCATGAAATTTTATCATATTATTTCAAATTAGTGTTCTACTCTTAGTTGTTTAAGTCAAACTATGATCGACCAACAAGGTGCCCGACCCACTTGGCCAAGTGACTGAGTGGATTAGCCCAAGGCCTCCCAATGCTAACAAGATTCTTTTCTCAGCCACCAAGTGATATGTCTCCCAACGTTTAGTAGGCGAATTTTGTGTACTACCATTGATCATATTCACCATCTCTTGAACATGTTGATTTTATGTGAAACTCTTACTAATATAACATGTGCTATATTGTCTTTGGCTTAGCTGCCAAACCATATATCTCCCAATGTTTCCTAGGCGATTTTTGTGTACTACCATTGATCATATTTACTGTCTTTAGGACATGTTGATTCTCTGTGAAACCATTACTCATATAACGTGCTATATTGTCTTTAGCTATATAGTCAACGCTTGACTTCATAATCTATGCTATGATTTTCAACCTCGTATCTGTGATTATGATGTCATAGTTTGTGCACTGTCTTAACCTCATAGTCTATGCTATGGGCACAAAGTCTGTGCTATGTCTTAGTATAATCTGTGCTATATTATAATAGTTTATCATATACTTCCATTCCTCAAATAAACTAAGGTAGTGATTCAGTAACACATAGCCAAGTTACTCGACTAGATCTAATTGACTCTCCCAAATCCGATTAAATCATAAATTTTAACCATTTTAGAAATTATGAATCCCTATTGTCCTTTTATCTTCTTGTTAGATTCTCGATTCCATGACTTTTGATCGAGCTATTTCAATCTTCATCATTCTATGCTACATTAGGGTGATATATACCAATTGTAGTTGTAGTACTCTCTTGGTGTTAGTCTGAGTTTCTTGGTTCGAGTTACCCAGCCAAACTCGGCTAGGTTAATAATAGCTCGATCACTGCTTTTTGTTATGAGATTAAGGAATTTAGAGGAATCCCTATTATCCGAGTGTCATCATCCTTTTGTCACCTTTAGCATCAATTTTTGTAGTTATTTACCTTGTCCCATTCTCACTCCCTCAATTGAGTCACTTACCCAACTAGCTCAACTATTGACCCGATCCATCGTTATTGTTAATTTAATTACGTTTATTCATTTTGTAGCATGCCATATACAATTCTAAATTGAGAATGAGTCTTCTATATTCAACCTATGAGCCGATTGATATGTTTGAAAGATATAGGATGTTGTTTGAATTAAAAAGAAACTTTTATTTTTGTTTTCTTTGAAGGGCGAGGGAACAACAGTTAAATTGCATTATTAGTTGACCAACCAACCCTATAAAAACCCAAGCAGGTTAAATATAATAGTCAATTGACTGATCCTACAAGGAACAAATCGATAAAGTAAAATTCGCCATGGCTATGTGTCGAATGAGCCGATTGACCAATCGATTAGCCTTGAATAAACTTACAACAACCCTTAGATTTCGTAAAAAATGAACCTCCAAGAGCAATCCAAACAAAGTCAGCTCTACAAATTACGCCACCCCAAAATTTTAGGGAATTAACCCCACCTCGGCTAATAAACACCGTAATCTCCACCCAACCAAAAGTATATAAAGGGACTCATCCCTATGATAAAAAGGTACGCAATCAATTTCAAAGAGAACATCAAACTCTCATTCATTTTTAGTGAGAAAATAACTTAAGCATCGAAAGATCTTAAGCTGGCCATCAATATCAGGAATTTATCATTTTACTGGTCTAAAAGTTTTTTTAGAACTGAAAAAGGCATTTTAGCACCCATCCCAATTTCACCACAACATTTATCATAAAAGTGCTAACCTTTTTCCCCTTACCCTATCCTTTTTTTTTGGTACACCCTCTCCTTTCATACACCATCTCTTTTCTCTATAAACAACCTTTTGGTGAAATGATAGCATGTGCTATTGCGCTTTTAAGGGGTTTAATTTTTAAATATATTTTTATAATCAGATTTATTCATTATGTAGAACTCATCGAATTTATTACTCATGCAAAAAATAAAATTAATTCGATATTTGTAACCATATGATCAAAAGTTTGTTTAACTATATTCTCTTAAAATTACATTTGCCATTTATTTTTTTATTTATAAGTAAACATAATTTAACTACATAACTACTGTGTGAGTCAGAAATCGTTGGCACAATCCAAGCCAACCCAATTGGCTTGTTTTTGGTGGTCCTGAACAGAAATGGAAAAGAACCGAACTCCTCTTTACGAACTCATGAAGCCTAGTTGCAATTGATCCTTATTCCTGCAAAGATGAGAACACTGTTAGTGCTTTCGGCTACAATTGATCAGGAAGCATTCCAATGTTCAAGTTAAATTTTTTCTCTAAGAACAATTCTAAGCTAGAACTGGAATGAAAAAGGCATACCTTGGTGCTTGGGGTGCTTGCCATTTTATAGGGGTCGAACTTAGGTAGTTGAGTCCTTTTTGTGACTCAACTGTTTATCCCTTATCCCTGGCTTATCATGGATTTTGCCTCATTTTTAAGCAATCCTAGTGTCTTTAGGATGCTATCTCCATTTTTCTCGAACTACTATTGTGGGGACGAGATTCCTTTGGGCGATAATCTCGGCCAAGACCTTTTATCAAGTTACAGAATTATCATAGGCTTGTCCCTTTTTTGGGTGGCCCGAACTCCGTGTGGTTTGTTCCTCTTAGGTAGCCCGAACTGAACTTGGGCTGTCCTATTATGGTAGCCCGAATAGAAGTATGTTTATCTTGAGCCTTAGGCCTAGTCCTTGATCCACCTCTAACTGCCCCCAGCTCTAGCCTTTACTTGACCAAAGAATTTAGTGAAGGTCTAGGGCTTTCTTCGTCATGGTCGTTGTTCAGCGAATGCACCATTTCATTAGTTTTACTCGTCTTTGTGCTTTCTTTTCTTCGGCTGGCTCCTTGCTCAGTGTTGGTTACTTATTTAGGTATTTTGCCTTTTCTCTTTCTTTTTGGTTTCATAGCTGTACCTTGAGCCTTCAAATGATGATGTGAAGGGTTGGCATTGGCATTTGGGGAGGTGCGCGTCACCTCGGTGAGCTAAGATGTCCCTTCAGACGTACGACGCATTGATTGTGCCAAGTGTTTGAGTCCTCCTCTCAATAAAAGGCCGCTTCAAACCTACTTTTACGTTGTTCTGTCATTGCAATCGTTACCGAAGCTTCTCCGATGCTGTCTTTGAGTTTACTGGTGATAAACCAAAAATCTGGCGTAATAATCCAGAATTCGGCGAATAACCTAGAATTTGGCGTAATACTACGTTTGTCTTGATTCGTAAGTTATACTCACCTCTTTTCTTTTGCTTTTTTGCGACTTTGTGGATGATTTTTGCCCTTTTCTCTTCTTCTTCCTCCATTTTCTTATTTTCAAAAACCTTTGTGAAAATGGGCAAACTCCAGAAACTAGTATCTACGCTGGAGGTAATGCAAAGTTTTCGGCAAAGGTATCAGGTTCCAGATTATGTTGGTATCACCCTTCCAAATGACGAGGACTTGAAAGAGGGGAACTGGGATAAACTCCCTCTTCCACTTGTAGCTATAGTGGAAGGGGGAGTTCGGTTCCCTTTACACCCTATCCTCTGCCAAGCTCTTCGTCACTACAGGGTTAGCCCCATGCAGGTGTCCTTTAAAGTATTTAAAGTGATCATGGGGGTAGTAGAGTTAAACCGTGTCTGGGGTACCAATCTCGGTAACTTTGACATAGTTTACTGCTACAACATGATCCAAAACACCATTGAAACTTACTACCTCAAAGCAAAGAAGGCATCCGACAAACTAGTTATCGAACTTTCAAATTTTTGGAAAGACGTTAATGATGACTTCGTCTATATCATTGAGAACTTTGAGTTCAGTGCTAACGACCGCCAAGACATCTTCACAGTTCCCAAGAATTTTGGCCTTGGCCCTGGTAGTCCCCCACCACTCGTTTGCTTTTTAGCTTGACTGAACTTTTTTTCTCTTCATTTGCTAATAACTTTTGTTCGGTTGTGCAGGGGAGGTAGTTAACAACAAATCCTTAGCTAGTAAAGCAGGAAAAAGCAGCCGCATTGTAGGCCACTCTTACAAAATTTACAGCCCATTTGTCTGTAGAAAGGTTGAATGGCCTGGATGCAGAAGAAAAAGGGCCTTCGGCTAACGCTACCAAAGTAATTCTTGAAGATGACTTATATAAAGATGCCTTATTACGCTATAGCGAAACGGCTAATGGATGATTTCGACGATATTATTGTATCGTATATCCCTCGAAGATTTAATGAAGAAGCAAATGAGCTAGCACAAACGGCTACTAGATTACGCATTCCTTATGGGGTTTATCAAAGGACTATTACCATTCATAGAAGTGTTCTCCCTGCTGTAAGGAGACCAGAGGCAATGCAGGCATTCCCTACTCATATTCTTTATGATGAAGAAGATTAGAGAGCTCCTATCATTTCCTATCTAAACTGCCCCACAATGGTTTGTGATAGAGACACTAGAAGGAGAGCTATGCATTACATCATGATAGAGCGAGAATTGTTCAAGAAGATTTTGGAGGATGGTTTGTAACTAAAATGTTTATCAAAAGGCGAGGTAATAAAAGTCATGGAAAAAGTTCACGAAGGAATTTTCAGGGATCACTAGGCTGGAAAGAAAATGAAATGGTTGATAAGAAGGTACAGATATTATTGGCCTACTGTCTTAGAAGATTGTATTAGATACGAAAAAGGATGCCAAGCTTCCCAGATACACGGATCTGTCCCACATGTGCCAGCACACCCATTGAATGCAGTGGTGAAGCCGTGGCCTTTTCAATGTTGGGGACTTAATAGGGAAAATTCTTCCTTCTTCAATAAAGGGGAATTGTTATATAATAGTTATGACAAATTATTTTATAAAATGGGCAGAGGCAATTCCTACGAAAGTTGTGGATCAAAAGGTCTTTACTGATGGGGAATTAAAATGAAAAGCCATTCTGCCTATGGGGCAGAAATATCCTAAATATGGTTAATGGTCCCCATCATAGGAGGGACCATTTAAAGTCTTTAAGATACAGCAAAAAGGTTCATATATGTAATAAGATCTAGATGGAGAAATTCATAAACATTCTATTAATGGCAAATTTCTAAAAAAGTATTATCGATCACTTTGGAAAATAGCAAACCAGGAGAAAGCAGCCGCATTGCAGGCCACTCTTGAAAAATTAATAGCCCATTTGTCTGAAGAAATGTTGTACGGCCTGCATGCATTAGAAGATGGACCTTCGGCTAATGCTATCAAAGTAATTTTTTAAGATGACTTGTATAAAGATGCCTTATTATGCAATGTCAAGAGATCTAATGGACGATTTCAACGATATTATTGTATCGTATATCCCTCGAAGATTTAATGAAGAACCAAATGAGCTAGCACAAACGGCTATTGGATTACGCATTTCTTATGGGTTTATCAAAGGACTATTACCATTCATAGAAGGGTTCTCCCTTTTGTAAGGACACTAAAAATAGGATAGGCCTTCCCTGCATATATTATTTCTGATGAAGAAGAATGGAGAGCTCCTAGCATTTCCTTTCTAAGCTACCCCACAAAGGTTTATGATATAGACATTAAAAGGAGAGTTGTGCATTACATCATGATAGAGGGAGGATTGTTCAAGAAAAGTTTAGAGGAAGATTTGTTGCTAAAATGTTTATCAAAAGGCGAGGCAATGATAGTCATGCCAAAAGTTCATATGGGAATTTGCGGGGCTCACCAGGAAAATAGTAAACCTGGAAAAAATAGCCGCATTGTATTGAAAGGCCACTCTTGAAAAAGAAGGAAAAAGAAAATGAGCTTCTGCCATAAGAAAACCATGAAAACATTGCCGCCTTGAAGGCCACTCTTGAGAAATTAACCGCCCATTTGTCCAAAGAAAGGTTGTACGGCCAGCATGCAGAAGAAGAAGGGCCTTCGGCTAATGCTGCCGAAGTAATTTTTGAAGATGACTTATACGAAAATGCCTTATTACGCAATAGCAAGACAGCTAATGGAAAATTTTGGCGATATTATTATATTCTATATCCATTGAAGATTTAATTAAGAAGCAAACGAGCTGGCACAAATGGCTACTGGGTTATGTATTCCTTATAATGTTTATCAAAGTACTATTACTAATCATAGAAGGGTTCTCCCTTCTGTAAGGAGACCAGAGGCAGTACCAGCATATATTCTTTACGATGAAGAAGATTGGAGAGCTTCTACCAATTCCTTTCTATGCTGCACCTCAAAGGTTTGTGATAAAGACACTAAAAGGAGAGTTATGCATTACTATAGACACTAAAATATTGACACAGTTTAATTGCAGTTTAATTAATCATGATTGATTAAAGTTAATTTAGCCTTAAAGACACGGGCGCACAATGCCATGTGTCAAAATCAAATTCAAAAATATGAGAGGGAGAATTTGAATTCAAATTTGAATTTTTATCTCCA
>JAULJZ010027431.1:0-15306 GCA_032270985.1 Heliamphora pulchella | reverse complement strand
ACATACTTGGGAGCCATGTTAGAGATGCGTTTCGCGGACGTGATTTCTAGCAAGGAATCTGAGTAGGTTGTTCAGAGCGACGAGTCTTTCTTGTTTGTTCTCCTCAGTATGTAAGATATGTGATCACATGATCTACGTGGCTATGTGTTAGCATGTTTATCTGTCTTTTACGTTGGCAATTACATGTTGTATGGATTCTTATCATGTTATATTGCTTTCGTATAGACTTATGTCCATGCGGAGAAGACGAGGCCGATGTCGAGGCCGTGGCCGTGGGTCTAGCCGAATGGACGTTCCAGTCCCAGATGTTGGGCATGCTAAGGCACCCCAAGAACCTGTTGCTGAGGGAGATCTGTTGCGTGAGATGGTCGGCTCCATCCGACAACTAACTGAGGCCTCTAGGGGGAGAGAGACCATACCTGAGCCGAGGGCGACGGTTGCGATGCGTGAGTTTCACCGTTTGGACCCTCCTACCTTTTCTGGGGAGCCCAACCCCATGGTTTCCACTGAGTGGCTGGAGCTGGTTACCAGGATTCTGGATTCACTTCAGATTGAGGAAGATGATCTAAGGGTTATATGTGCCACCTTCCAGCTGAGAAGGAGTGCTCGCATGTGGTGGAAGTTTGCCAAGACCACAGTGGCAGGCACCTGGGATGCATTCACGAAGGTATTTCTGGAGAAATACTTTCCAGCGACATTGAGGGATCGCTACAGAGAGGATTTCATGTTTCTAATGTAGGGAACGATGACGGTGATTGAGTATGAGGCTGAGTTTACTAGCCTGTCCAGGTTTACACAGGAGATTATACCTACTAATGAGTTTCGTGTGAAACGGATCGAGAGGGGTTTGAGGCCCACTATTTGTGACAGAGTGGTGGCATTCAGGATGCAAGTCTTTACAGAGCTGGTGGAGACTACCATGAAAGTGGAGGATAATCTGAACGAGACGCGCAGAGACAGGGACAGTAGGGGTCAGTCAGATGGGGGATGTACACAGTTTCAGGGACGCTGGGACAAGCGTCGACGGACATCTGGTCCGAGTTCATTCTAATGTGTGTGGTGCTGTGACAATCTGAGCTAGAGGTGGCTTTGAGTACTTTGTCAGTTTTATGAAAGACTACTCAAGGTATGGATATATTTACCTGATGCACTGTAAATCTGAATATTTTGAGAAATTCAAAGAATTCAAGGCAAAGAGGAGAAGCATCTGGGTCAAAGTATCAAATCATTATGATCCGAATGAATCGGACTCTTATTGTGAGATCCTGACCCGTTTTCTTTTTCAGCATTTTTCGATGCATGTTTGTCGTTTTCGTTTCTGCATGTTTATATGTGTTTTTAAGCATGTTCGAATTTAGATATGCATGCGGGGTTGGTTTCTGGGGCTATTGGTTGTAGTGGTGCGGATTTCAAAAAAAAGAAAAAAAAAAGTTATGTTGGTGGCCTATAAATATCTTACATTAGATATTTTCAAAACTTCTTAACTAAGTTTCTTTTTTTTTTCTCTCTACCTTCTCTCTAACTTCTTGGGGGCCCAAAACTCGATTTTCGACGATCCATCAGTGGATCCCTGCTATTGGCACGGTGGACTACGCTTTCATCAAGACAGCATTTCATTCTAACGAAGTTCAGTTTTGCACGTGGATCGAGGCATGGAGTTTTTGACTCAACGAGGTAGGATCCTAGACTCTCATGTCTCACAAGGGTGCTACGTGTAATCGTATGTATTTTTACCGGTTAAAAATGCATGAAAAATCGATTTATGTTTCAAAAAGATTGGGTTTTGGTTCAAAACCATTTTTACGTTGTTTTCGGCTGGGTGAACCGGGTTTTGCGGCTTTTCGTTCAGTGGTTCTTGATGTTTTGGGCTCGTGTATGTCCGTGGGTATTAAAAATATACAAGTTGATTGGTTTATGTGTGTTTTGAAACATCATAGTGGGTGTTTGAGAGTTTTGGGGCTTAGAACAGAAAACAGGAAAAAATCTGGATTTTTCTCGGGTGCCTGCTCGCTCGAGCACCCGATGTCCGCTCGAATGGACTGGCTGCGCAGGGCCATTTTCTTTTCATCATATCTCCCTCATTCGGACTTGGAATTGGGTCGTTCTTGTACTCAAATTGAAATTCGGGAAGTATTCCTTCTAATGACACCTCTCTCACAAAAAAAATCTTTTTGTAAAAAAGGTTATGATCAAAATAGTGAGGGTCTATCAAATTTTCTTAATCATTTTTCATCCGTATTGGCCGTGTTGAGCGTGTGTGGGTCTGTGTCACGCCCCAAAATCCAGAGTCACGTGAAACACTCAACAAACCACGAGTTTGTAAAATGACCGAATTTTTACTGACAAACAACCATCCAAAATAATACAGCTTTTGAAATAAAAAGAGTACCCAAGGTTCACTCTTAGAGTAACATGCAAAACTGTCCATATAGTTATAATATACAGCCTCAAGGCTTACAGAAAGTGCCTTCAGAAACAGGCAGCATATATATAAATACATGCTTCTATTACAAAAAGGAAAAAACTATACAATAGTCTTCCTGCCACCACAGGCAGGGCTAGATCAACTCCTCATGATCATCAACACCTGGAAAAGATTTTAACAAATCCCACTACGTGAGCTGAAGCCCAATAGAAATAGACTATGATGCAGTAAAGTAGGATACGTAATCACATAACATAAAGTAAATATTTTTACTACAGAAAACCTCAAATTTGTCAATGTGTACGCACACACACATAATACCATCACATCCAAGTGATTCTACCAACTCGTGGTTTCAAAACATAGGCACCGATGCCGAATGAGCATATAGACCCTGTCGCGTTACTACCACCTAGCCATCACGAGACCCGTGAAGTAATTGGGTGCCCTATACTTCCAACACGACCAGTGTCCTTTCCTGGTTCACTAGCCGGTGGGCTGAGAAACCTATTCTGCGGAGTTTTTTGGTCTTTCACCGAGGAGCAACTCGTACCTATATTAACTCGATCCGTAGATCTCAACACGGTCCTTTTTTATTATCACATCAAAATCCAAACACACACGCGTGAGTCCAATCCAACAAGGTTCCTCTCATCAAACTCACAACACCGTGAGTCCAACCCAAAAGGTTCCCTATCACCAAACCCATAACATCGCACCACATGTAATATACCAAGAAAAGCGTAAAACAAGCTTTTTACCCGCATAAACATGGTTTAAAACATACAATATAATATATAGCATTTTTAACCGGTAGAAACATGTAAAATTGCACGTAGCACCCTTTAAGGACAACATAGTCTAGGATCCTACCTCGATGAGTCAAAACTCGAAGTCTCGAAATCCAAACCCCATTGGAACGAGAATCTGGCCAGATGAACGCGAAACTAACAGTGTGAATAGTAAGGATCCACAAGCTGATCGTCCAAAACTAGGCCCGGGCACACCAAAAATGTTGAGAGAAGGCATTGAGTTTAGAAGAAAAAGGAGTTCTACAACCGAAACAGGTGCTGGAATATATGTAGGCTCGGCCAAGCAGTGCGTTCAGTCGACTGAATGGGCTAATTTGGTCGACTGAAGGAGTTTTGGATCTGAAAAACTTCTCCACCGCCACACCTCTGTCGACTGGATGGATCAATCCAGTCTACTGGACAAGCCTCCAATCGACTAGGTCCATCAGTCAAGTTGGCTGGACTGCTGGGAACCAGGTTTTTGTGCATCCAATAGGTTTTTCAACTCTAAGACCAACCAAACAAACCCTAACGAAACTCGTAAAAGCATAACACACATCTACACTTGCTATTCTACATCAATGAAACATAAACCATTCATCGAGAATATACATATAACGAAAAGAAACACGTCAAACATGTATATATCATAAAATGAAATCAAATAGGGTCTCTCAGCTCTCCCCCGTTAAGAAATTTCACCCACGAAATTCACTACAAGGTCACAAGGTAAACAACTCCGGGTATCTAGCTCGAACCCCAGACTCAAGCTCCCACGTCGCTTCCTCAACCCTGTGATGAAGCCATAGAACCTTGACATAAGCAATTGTCCTTCCTCGCAACACTTGCTCATCCATGTCTAGAATCTTCACTGGGTGCTCCTCATATGTGACATCCTCATCAACCCGCTGCTCAGCCCAATCCAGAATATGTGAAAGGTCAGGCTCATACCTCCGAAGCATGGAAATGTGAAATACGTTATGGATAGATGCCAACTGGGGTGGCAGAGTCAAACGGTATGCTACCTCTCCAACCCTGTCAAGGATCTCAAATAGTCCAATGAAACGCGGTGATAGTTTCCCGCTACGGCCAAATCTCATTAAACCTCTATGTGGTGAGATCTTTAAGAACACATGATCCCCCACAGCAAACTCCAATGGTCTCCTCCTCTGATCTGCATAACTCTTCTGGCGACTCTGAGCTGTTATTAGACACTGACAAATCACGACAATCTTCTATGTCGTCTCTCGTACCAAGTCGAGTCCCAAAACGGTGGTTTCTCCCACATCTGTCCAACATACAGGTGGTCTACACGGCCTACCATACAAAGCCTCATACGGTGCCATCCCAATACTAGACTGATAGCTATTATTGTATGCAAACTCTGCCAATGGTAGATGATCCTTCCAAGAACCCAAAAAATCAAGCATCCAGGCTCTTAACATATCCTCTAAAATCTGTATGGTCCGCTCAGACTGACCATCTGTCTACGAGTGAAAAGCTGTGCTGAAGGTCAATATCGTTCTGAGGGCCACGTGAAGACTTTGCTAAAAGCGCGATGTAAAGCGCAGGTCTCGATCAGAGACAATAGTTACAGGTACTCCGTGTAATAGGACTATCTCCCAAACATACAACCTACCTAATCTGTCCACCGAATCCCTCACTCGAATGGGAAGAAAATGTGCAAATTTCGTCAACCTATCAACCACAACCCAAACAGTATCGTATCCATTCGGCGATCGAGGAAGTCCTAATATAAAATCCATCGTGACATTCTCCAACTTCTACTCAGATATTGGCAACGGCTGTAACAATCCTGCCGGTCTCTGGTGTTCCCCCTATACCTGCTGACAAGTAAGGCACCGAGACACAAACTAGATCACGTCCTTCTTCATTCTCGTCCACCAGAACTGACGGTGCAGACCGTGATACATCTTCGTGCCTCCTGAATGCACTGCAAGACGAGAATGACAGAAATCGTGTAACACCTCAACACAACACGACTCTAGTACCAACAATCTCCCTGTCAATCTCAAACTCTAATCTAAGCTTAAAACCCATCCGTTTGTGTCCTTCCCACTGGCAATGTGGTCCTGTATCATCTGAGCTTCCTGGTCTATCTGTTGAGCCCCTAGCACGCGTGCAACCAATGCACGCTGTAAAGCTACTGAATATAAGGTCGCACCTGTGATATCCTGGTATCCCATATCGAAAAGGGAGATGAAGTTCCTGGATTATAAAAGAAAAATCTTGGACACTTACATTCAACGAGGCCTTTTCCCAAGTGGTAGAAACCTTAGCCGAACTTCGCAATTAAGCGTGCTTAAGCGGGAGCAATGCAAAGATGGGTGACCCCCTGGGAAAAATAAAATCACGAGGGCTTTACCCAAAGCAGACAATATCATTGCCATGTAAAGGGTTGGGGTGTTAAAGATGGTATCAGAGCCGACTCTCCTCATCTCCGAGTGTGGGCCCTTGCAGTCTTGTGTGACACGTGGGCGGGCTACTGAGTGGACGGGTCAATAAGGACTGACAAGCTATCGGACCTGGCAGGCTACTGCACGGGGACGTGTAGCCCTAAGGGGGGTGGATTGTGATATCCTGGTATCCCACATCAGAAAGGGAAAGGGAGTTCATGAACTATAAAAGAAAAACCTTGGACCCTTATATTCAACGAGGCCTTTTCCCAAGTGGTAGAAACCTTAGTAGAACTCTGCAGTTAAGCGTGCTTGATAACATCAAACGTGGTCATGTCTAGAATGAGAAAGTCAAACTCTAAACAACGACCGACGACCCCTAACTCGTAGGATCTATAAACTCTACTCAACACCACACTCCCACTGATCGGCATCTCTACATTCAATGCACTACCCAATGAGTCTACCTCTAACCCCAATGCAGATGCAAAAGCAGAAGAAATAAATGAATGTGATGCTCCCGTATCGATAAGAACACTAGCCCATGATCTATTTACTAGGAGAGTACCTCATATCATTGATGGAGTAGCTGTAGCATCGGGCACTACTTGTGCTTTGGAAGCACTGAGATCAGCAAGAACATAAGCTCTGGCCTGCCCACTATAACCCTGAGCTGTCGATTGCCTCATAGACTGTGCTGAGGCATCTCCTTCTGCAAACCTAGACGTCTGAGCCCTAGGTTACTGCAGAGCCTGTCGTCTCTGGGCAGATGGAGGAACTAACGCTCTTGTCGTACTCTAAACACTCCCTCCTCAGGGACAGTACCTGCGAATGTGCCCAGACTGACCACACTCAAAACACACTAGTGGGTCTCTCCCTTGCGACCTGACTGCAACTGTGACTGTGACTGGACAGGTACTGAACTCTGGACTTGGCCTCTCAGCGGGCACTCATATGAACGATGCCCTAACTGTCTGCATCGGTAACAAGTGACCTCTCTCTGCTCTAACTTTCCTGTAGAGGCTACTAAAGGTGCTGGCGTAGAAAACTACGGCTGATATGATCCCATAGAATGGGAACTCGATCCAAACGACCACTGGCACTTTTACCCGCGCCCTTGGAACTGTATACCTTCATCACTCTGCTGGCCTCTACTCTCCTTAGCTCTACGGCTCTCTGCCATCGAGTTCTCTACTCGAATAACGGCTTCCACCATATCAATGTAAACACACAAACCCAGTGCTGCAATTCTATCCTTGATAGAAGGTCAAAGGCCCCTTTCAAACCTTCTATTATGCAACTCCTCCGTTGACACCATCTCAGAGGCAAATCGCGACAGATTTGGGAACCTGGCTTGATACTGGACCACGATAAGATTTTCCTGAACAAAGGAGAGGAACTCCTCTCGATATGTATCCCTCGAAGATCTCGGGAAGTATTTCTCTAAAAAGAGCCTTATGAAAGTGGCCCACGTATCATCTACCGTGGTTTTGGAAAACTTCTACTACTCCCTCGCATTCTCCCGAAGCTGAAACGCTGCCAACTTAACATGCAGAACATCCTCTACGATCTCCAAAGTATCCAAGATCGTCGTGGTTACTTCTAACCACTAGGTAGCAACTTTGGGGTCCGACTCCCTAGAAAAGGTTGGAGGATCCAACCGCCAGAAGTCCCTCATTGCCAAAGATGCCCTTGGCTCAAGAGCCCTCACTCCAGCTCTAGTCGCGTCAGCCATTGCTCTAATGGTAGCAAGTATCTCTTGTACAATGTCAACACTGCCCACCTATTCTTGCGGGGCATAAACGTCATCTTCTTTTGAAACTTGGACATATGCTCGACCTCAGCCATGACCCCGTTCCCACCCTCCTTGCATGGACATAGTTCTATATGAAGGCAATATAACAGGAAAAGCTTTCCTATAGCATGTTGTTACTAACATAAAAGCGTAACATACATGAACATGCTAACACATAGCCACTTAAGATTTTATAAGCACGTCTCACATACCTAGGAGAACTAACAAGATATAAGCATCAATTTAGAAAACACGTCATCCAAACGCATTTCAAACTTGGCTTCCTAATTTGTTAATCCAAACGCTCTAAGGCAAGACTAATCAATCTTGAGGTCCTACCTCCATGCTCACATAAACACAACTTATCATGCTTAACAAGCTATCAGCATGTCATAAAAACACTTAAACACATGCAAGCAAGTATTTACAGTCATCTTCACAGGGTCATGCACCCTCTTCCCATGGCTCTTAGGTATTCAAACCCAGAGCTCTGATACCAAGTTGTCACACCACAAAATTCAGGGTCATGTGAAACACCCAACAAACCACCAGTTTGTAATATGAAAGAATTTTTACTGACAAACAACCATAAAAAATAATACAATTTTTGAAATAAAAAGAGTACCCAAGGATCACTCTCAGAGCAACATGCAAACATGTCTATACAATTATAATATACAGCCTTAAGACTTACAAAATGAGCCTTCAGAAATATACAACATGTATATAAATACATGGTTCTATAACAAAAAGGGGAAAACTATACAATAGTCTTCTTGCCACCACGGGCACAGCTAGATAAACCCCTCATGATCATCAACACCTGAAAAAAGTTTTAACAAATCCCACTACGTGAACCAAAGCCCAATAGAAACAGACTATGATGCAGTAAAGCAGGATATGCAATCACATAACACAAAGTAAATGGTTTTACTACAGAAAACCTCAAGTTTGTCAATGTGTACGCACGCACACACACATATATTACCATCATATCCAAGTGATTCTACCAACTCGTGGTTTCAAAACATAGGTACCGATGCCTAACGGGTATATAGACCCCATCACGTTACTATCACCCGGTCATTACAAGGCATGTGAAGTAACTGGACGCCCTATACTTCTGACACGACCTGCGTTCTTTTTCGGTTCACCAGTCGGCGGGCAGAGAAACCCATTCTGTGTAGTTTTTTAGTCTTTCACCGAGAAGCAACTCGAGCCCATATTAACTCGATCTATAGATCTCAACACGGTCCTTTTTAATTATCACATCAAAATTCAAACACACACGCGTGAGTCCAACCCAACATGGTTCCTCTCACCAAACCCACAATACCGTGAGTCCAACCCAAAAGGTTCTTCTCACCAAACCCATAACACCACACCACATGTAATATACCAAGAAAAGCTGAAAATAAGCTTTTTACCTACATAAACATGGTTTAAATCATACAATATGATATGTAGCATTTTTAATCGGTAGAAAAGCGTAAAATTACACATAGCACCCTTTAAAGACAGCATAGTCTACGATCCTACCTCGATGAGTCGAAACTCGAAGCCTCAAAAACTGAACCCCGTTGAAACGTGAATCTGATCAGATGAACATGTAGTTAACAATGTGAATAGCAAGGATCAACAAGATGATCATCAAAAACTAGGCCTGGGCACACCAAAAATGTAGAGAGAAGGCAGAGGGTTTGGAAGAAAAATGAGTTCTGAAACCAAAATAGGCATTGGAATATATATAGGCTCGGCCAAACAGTGTGTTCAGTCGACTGAATGGGCCAATTCAATCAACTGAAGAAGTTTTGGATCAGAAAAACTCCTCCACCGCCACACCTCAGTCAACTAGATGGCTCAATCCAGTCGACTGGACAAGCCTCCAGTCAACAGGGTCCTTCAATCCAGTCGACTGGACTGCTGGGAACCAGGTTTTTGTGCGTCCAACAGGTTTTTCAACTCTAGGACCAACTAAATAAACCCTAACAAAACCCAAAAAAGCATAACACGCATCTACACATGTTGTTCTACAATAATAAAACATAAACCATTCATCGAGGATATACATATAACGACAAAAACACGTCAAACATGTATTTATCATAAAATAAAATGGAACCGGGTCTCACAGTCTATGTTGGCCGTGTTGGGCATGTGTGGGTCTATGTTGGCCGTGTTGAACGTGTGTGGGTTCGTGTTTGCTGTGTTGGGCGTGTGTGAGTCCATGTTGGTCGTGTCAGGGCCTTGGGGGTTTCTTTTGGTTGTGTGGTGGCCTTTTTGTGGTGTGGTAGAGCTGTATGTCGGTATGAAACTGCTCGAGCAGTGGTTGAGCACTCGAGCATTTGAGCGGTGTTGGTCTTCGGGTTAGGTTTTCATTTCTATGTTCTTATTTGTTTGGGTGAGAGGACAGGTTGTCCGGTGAGTGGACATCTGGTTGTGTGGCATGTGGTGCTGTTATGTGAAACGTAGTATTTTACGTGATTTTATGTATTTTAAACTCTAGTTTTAATTATGCATGTTGCAGGATGGATATGTGGCCATGCGGTATGTAAAACTCTAGTTTTAGTGACACGTGTGTGTGAGTGGTTGTATAGACAGATGAAAATGTGGTCCGATGTCCTGTAGATGAAAAAGTGATTTGATGTTTCAAGGACGAAAAAGTGGTTCGAGGAACGTTAGTCTGGGTTAACATGAATGGAAAAGGAGTTCGATATATGTTAACCCTAGTTAACAATGCATGTGGTGAGACGTATATGTGTAGAGAAGGTGTACTAGTTGGGATAGTGGTCCTTTGATGAAAACCTGAGAAGTGTACTAGTTGGTACTGTGGTCCTTTGGTGAAAGCCCGAGAAGTACATTAGATGGGTTTGCGGACCTTGGGTGAAAGATCGAAAAGAAGTGTGTTAGTTGGGACTGTGGTCCTTCGATGAAAACCCAGAAGTATATTAGTTGGGATTATGGTCATTCGGTAAAAGCCCGAGAAGTGTATTAGGTGGGGCAGTGGTCCTTCAGTGAAAGTATGAGAAAATCCTTGTGATGGGTGTGTACCACCGTGTTTCTGTAGAACTGTTGCATGTGGGTCATGAGAGTCGAGGCTTGTTGGAGTCGATCTTTATATGTGAAGCACTGTAGCATATTCATATGTATACAAAACCTTTTTCAATCTATTTTTAATGCTCTAGTCACTACAACAAAATAAGTCATTATTGACGAAATGATTTCGTCTCTAAATCTTTGTATTTCATCGCTAATAGATTCCGTGACGAAAATGCATCTTCTCCACTTTTGTCTCTAAAGGGTTGTCGCAAAAAATACCTCGTGACAAAATTTTAATTCCTCACTAAAACTATAACATTTTGTGTCGAAAATCCTTAACTCGTCACCAAACAAATGCCGTTTGTGACGATTTATTGTCATTTTTGGTGACGAAAATAATCGTCACAAAATATATTTCGTCACAAAAAAAGTCAATTGTTGACTAAAAAATTTCGTCATAAATGCTATTTCGTCACCAAAAATGAAAAACTATTTTTTTCATATAGTTCATTTGTGACCAAATATTTCCTCGCAATATAAAATAATTTGCGACGAACGCTATTTTCTCGCAAATGAAAACAATTAGTGACAGAATTTCGTGGCAACTTTCTTTACATAAATTGTTAACAACAATTAGTGACAACTAAAATTGTCGTAAAATTATCGCAAAATTAGATTTTTGTGACAAAACAAATTCCGTCTCTACTATAATGTAATTGGTGACAAACCATTTCATCACAAATAGATAGAATGAATGACAAAATTAATCAAAATTCACAACAATAAGTATAAATCTCCAATTTGTCTACATAATAATGTAAATGTACTTCTAATTTCAAAAAGATGTATCAAACATTTCGTTCCAAATAAATGGACAAAAAAATAGATGTTTAATCTAATAAAATAATATTTAAAAAATCGCGACACAAAATTCTTCAACGTCATCTTCCTTTTGTAGCAAATCTGCAAACACAATAAGAAAAATATCAAAATGATATATAGTTGATACAATAAATTGTCTTCATATTGCAAGAAATCTATCTACAACAATAAAAAAAAACTCAAAAAAAGAAGAATATAAATATTGGTGTTATTGAAGTTGAAAATGTCAACTGTTCAAGTTAAACCCAAACTATTATTTATTGTTTATTAGTTTATTCTCTCATCAAAGTACAACCCAAACAATTATTCCAAACACCCAATTTAGCTATTTTTTTGAATATTCTATTTTATTGGTTAAAAATACTAAAACGAAAAGAAAAATATTCAAAAGCAAAATATGAAACAATAAAAAGAAATTAAAAAAACTCAAGTAATTTTTCATTTCCTCACCTTCCATACTAGTACGACAATAACCAATTGGCGGCACCTTCCGTATGCATAAAACAATCTGCAACCAAAGAAAATACGAAAAAAATATTCTAAGTATTAAATTTTTAAAAAAATTTGGCAAAATTTTTTTATTTTTTGGATAATCCAGTTTACAAAATAACCTGTAATAATGCAAATAACATAATATACACAGGTTCTGCCTGAGTCTCAATAACAAAAACACAACTTAATACTAAATCATAGACTTTCCATCCTAACTTTTCATGCATGTATTAAAAACTTCTAATTCAAATCAATAATATAAACCAATATAAAGAAATGAGAAGAAGATATTAAGTCAAAGACTGACTATCCATTCTAACTTATTTCATGAGAAAATAATAGGAAAGGTCAAATTTCTTATCTATTTAGGTCATTTTTTCCATGTACTTTTTGAGAGGTATAACACGTGGAAAATCAATACAAAAAAAGCATCACAGTTTTGAGTTCCAAAAAAAAAAAACCTATCACCAATCTCAACCCCCATCCTTTCTTCCTAGCTTTGTCCTTCAAATAAACACACAACCACACCAAATAATTTCCATGGGAGATGAAACTTCAGAACATGCAGTGTCTCATAGTTCATTACATTGGGTGTTCATTACATCCCCTTGCTATTTCATCAACATTGCATACAAGAGCATATGAATATAGAATTACAGTTCGAATAGCCGTGACCAAATTTTATTATGTTTCTGTTTAACCATAAGAGAATTAAGGTAGCCCAACAAAAGATCTAGTACCAATATCATAAAAAGTAAATAGCTTTTGAGGACTTGTGAAACATACAAAACCTGGTGGTCAAGTCAAACTAATAATAGTAGTGACTCAGTTGGAGAGAATACTATTATATACAGCTAAGAGTTAACCATCACCTAATTCCAAATTAATCACTTCGCATTTAACCTTTCAGTTGAAGAAGTGATCCGCACTAACAATTATCCAGAATTATTCATAAAGGAGATTTGTACTGGCGATACCGCAATTAATCTGTCCGTTGGGGAGGAAGGCCTTACTGCTGACACGCATGGTTTAATTGCATTGCCTACAAACTGGTGATGGAGACCGCGGGATTTATCTGTGAATAAATTACCTCTCCCACTTAGATTTTTAAAATATTTTTTAGGGTTATACAAATCCGTTTAATTAAAATAAATTTATTAATTTCGAAAACCACACGATCTGAAAGAATCAAATATCTTTCCGTGTACACGATTCCAAAGATTCTGGTTTATCAAACCATCTTTCGAAAGTCACACGATCTGAAAGAATCAAATATCTTTCCGTGTATACGATTCTAAATATTCTGATTTATCAAACCATCTTTTCGTGTTTAAATACGTAACAAATAAAATTTAATAAATGCACAATTTTTCTCTAGCTTTTCAGCTAAGGTAGTGATTAAAGGCATCTATTTATTTTATTTATCGTCCCACAATTTTCAAAAAGTAATAATTTATTTTGATTAAATATTTTTTATTTAATTAATTCAAAATCCGGAATTAATTCCCACGTTTTTTCAAGATATTTGATTTTTTTTAAAAAATCATCTTTAAACGTGATATTTTGTAAAATAAAATAAAATATCTAAAGTTTTTTCATTTAATTAATTAGTTAATTAAAAAAAACTTAATTTTATTTTTTATTACAAAATATTTTAATTAAAACCGAATATTCGAATTAATTACGAATATTCAAATTAATTAAATTAATATGATAAATCAAATCAATATTTATCATCCACGCAATTAAAATATATAAAAAAATTAAATACAAGATAAATATCTTAGTTTTATGATCGTATTGAAACTCTAAAGAGTTTCAGTCTCCTGTTCTTAAAAGGATAAGCTTCCAGTATCCTGTTAGCATCAGGATTATTTGATTCTATCTGATAAATCATATCAAAAAATTAAAGCCAATCAAGACACCCCGGTATTGCCGAAACAATCTTGGAATTTGTATGGAATTTGCGCCTGAGTGGGATTGCCCAATCTTTATCCGTGTTTGGTGCAAAAACCCAGTTTGGAATTGCTTCTTGCTGTGGAAACTAGCACCGGTTCTTGCTGTGGAATTGCTTCTACACTGTTTGCTTTTTGGGAATTAAAAAGCCTGCTGCCTTTTTTGAATCCCACTTGGAAACCGGCTTCTTGGGATAGCCGCGGCTTGGGAATTGCTTTTTCTTTTAAACACCAGCGCCCGTGGGCTTATTTGCTTGAAAAACCAATCCCAGCGCTTGGGGCTTGCTGCCATAAGGCTGTTTGCGCAGTGCTTGTTGTCTACAAAATCGCCGTTTGCTTTTTGGATTTGCATCACAACAATTGATGTCAATGGTGTGCACTGCTGGAATCAAGGGAAACCACTGTGTATGGGCTCTGTTTGGAACATGCTTCTTGCGCCTTTGTAAGGCGCTGTTTGGGATAGCGCCACTTTGGGCGCTGTTTGCTTGCACCTTTTTGCAAAAACCGCCGCTCGTGTTCATCCTTCTTTTTTCTTTAATTAACCAGAAAAAAAATCCTGTACATTTAAACCACCGGAACCACCACCGGTAGTCGCCGCCTTCCACCACCGGTTGCCGCCATACCTGTTCTTATTTTTCTTTCTAATAAACTAGAAAAAAAACTTAAAGAACATAGAAATATTACATCGAATCCTATATCCCGTAGATTCACATTCGATCTAAAAAATAATTAATCTAACACGGTCAACTCCCGTAGTTAAAAAAATTAATTAAATCATCATCCACGTATTCAATCAAACATGAAAATAATAGATGATCATAAAACAGGGATTAGAACGCATGCAAAACAAAGTTAGCACAGTTCTAAATTTACTCGGTCCCGATAACTGTAACAAAAAATAAAACGGCTCTGATACCAATTTGTTGGAGGCAATACTGCCAAGATCATTGTTTTTGTAAAACAATTTTCGATTAAAAAATAGCTGCACGGGCAAACGCCGAAACGGGCTCCAGATAAAAATTTTAACGTTGAACAATCAAAGATAAACCCGGGCAACCAAAGTTAATTTAGATAAATACCACTTGTCGATCTAATCTTTAACTACGACTTGATTCCGAGTTGAAACTCTAGTCAGATCTTCTACTGTATTCCTTTACGCAATCCTCGAACGTAGTGTGGGCTACGATCCTCCGAGAACTCATACCAGCAGAACCCCGATATATTTTTAAGTCTTAAAAGAAAAAAATAATATATCAATAATGATATGAAAATCAATCTAAACTCGTTCAGCCTACCCGCATATATATAGGGCTACAGTAGGGACTTGGAGAGTAATTATGAGTAAAACTTCAAGTGGAATGTAGATACCTACGGGCAGTTTCTGCAATTTTGGAAAGACGCAGCAGTTTCTGCAATTTTGGAAAGACGCAGCAGTTTCTGCAATTTTCATAAAACACTGAATTACAGTTCACACCACTAAAGAATTATAATTGCACTCTGACCCATAATC
>JAULJZ010027410.1:0-38062 GCA_032270985.1 Heliamphora pulchella | reverse complement strand
ATCAACAAAACATTTTCAAAATATTTTTTCCCGTTTTTAACAAAACGTTTCAAAACCTGAGACTCAACCCTGAAGGCAAGCTCCAAACCTCCAAAACATAAAATGCTGAGATTTCAATCAAAACCATTGTTTTCCAACAAAAACCACAATCTTCCACCGTTTTTAAGAAAACCCTATGAAAACCATCCAACCACAAGTCATATAATGTAATAAACCAAGAAAAACAAAAAATATGCTGTGTACCCGAAAAATCTAGGTTTAAATATATGTATATGACATTTCGTGCATTTTCTACCGATAAAAAAGTATACAATTACATATAACACCCTAATACAGCAGTAGGGTCTAGAATCCTACCTTGTTGGGTTAAAACCCGACGTCTCGAAAATTGAACCTCGACGAAACGAAAATCTGACCGGATATGTACTAAGCCCCCTGCACCAATATCGAGGATCCACAGTCCAAACGCTAAAAATTGAGCCCCGGGCCCATCAAAATCTAGAGAGTAGGCAGAGAAATAGGAGAGAGAAATCAGATCTGGAGAGAAAATATCCCAAAATATCTCCAAGGCTTAATATTTATAGAAAAACGCCACATCACACAGGTCAGTCGACTGACCCCACGGTCCAGTCGATTGAAAAAGCTTCTAGAGAACCAAAATCTCGCACCGCCTCAAGTCCAGTCGACTGGACCCTCTTGGTCAGTCGACTGAACCACCAAAAACCCCACACAGTCGACTGAACTCACCCCTTCAGTCGACTGAAAGTCTCACTGAAATTTTCTAAACTTGTTTTCTGCTACAGAACAGGTTTTATAGCCTAAACACTTGTCTAACAAACCTGTTACGAACCCAAACAAGCGTAAAACTCATACGCACATGCCGTTCTATTCCGAAGAAACAAAATCCCAACATACCGAAATCAAAGGTTAACTCAAACTCCGTCAACACTTAAACTATTCTCAACATAAACTGGGTCAGGGTCTCACAGAGGGTACCAATTAAGTGACAGAGTAAAAAATCAGTCTGCTTGTACATAATTATAAATTATTCAAAATGAAGCATGATGAAATAATTTTTGATATGTTTACTCGCTTCACTGATATTATTAACGGACTGAAATATCTTGGCAAGATTTACACTAATGCGGAAATGGTAAAAAAAATTCTGAAATGTATGCCAAAGAGTTAGGAAGCTAAGGTCATGGCCATTCAAGAAACCAAAGACTTCAACACTCTCAGTCTAGAAGAGCTCCTTGGTTCTTTCATATCCCATGAGATGAACATCAAGATGGACAAAGAGGAAGACAACAAAAAAAAGAAAGGTATTGCCTTCAAGTCCTCAACTCATGAAGAAGAATCTGAGGAAGACTTCTCAAGTGATGAAAATGAAGACATGGCTCTCATCACAAAGAAATTTAAAAAGTTTCTTAGAAACAAGAAACAAGGAGGAAGAAAGTTCTTCAAGAAAGAAGGACACTGAGGCGAGCCTACAAAATTCAAAGGCGACTCTAGCAAGTTCAAGAACGAATTCAAAAAAGAAAAAATCATCTGCTATGAGTGTAAAAAACCTTGACATGTAAAAGCTGAATGTCCTTAGCTCAAAAAGTAATTTAAAAAGGGCTTCAAAAAGACCATGATAGCTGCTTGCGGTGAAAGTGATGACAGCAGCTCTGAAGATGAAAAAGAAAAAAATGAAATAGCAAATCTATGCTTCATGGCCAAAGAAGATGATGAGGTAACTCCTAACCCCTTCTCCTTAGATGAACTGCAATGTGCATTTAAAGATTTGCATGACAAGTTGAGAAAAATGGGTGCAAAGAATTCTGTTTTAAAAAAATTAGTTCTTTCCTCCTCAACTGAAATTGAGACTTTAAAAAGTAAAAAATCTGTTTTACGAAAACAAGTCTCTACTTTGAAGGAAAAAAATAAAGTTTTGAGTGAAAAGGTTGAGGACATCACAAAAATAGTTTACAAGTTTGCTCACGTAAAGAACAATTTAGATAAATTTCTTGGGATGCAAAAATATATTTTCGATAAAGCTGGAATCGGGTTTGCCCAAGAAGAAACAAAAATTCTTAAGCAATATTTTTGTCAAGGTATCATCTAATCATACAAATGCCACTTCCTTTCACTATTATGAGCATGGACACGTTGCCATACACTATCCACACAGAAAACTTTCAAATAACTCTGTCAAGAAAGCTTGGGTTCTTAAAGGAGCATACCCTCAAGGAACTAACACAAAAGGACCCAAGAAAATTTGGGTACCAAAAATCAAAACTTGATTCTCCTTGTAGGTATGTCTCAAGTCCTCATTCAAGGAGGGGATGTGGTATCTTGATAGCACTTGCTCAAGACACATGATAGGCGACCAATCGATGTTTGCATCTCTCAAACCAAAAGATGGCGAATTTGTGACTTTTGGAGACAATAGCAAAGGAAAAATCATAGAAATTGACTGCATTGGTAAAATTCCTTCCTCTTCTATTAAAAATATTTTGCTTGTTGATGATTTGAAATACAACTTTCTTAGCATAAGCCAACTTTGTGACAAATGTTACAAAGTTGTGTTTGATCATGCTAAGTATGTTATTGAATATTCAACCAATAATAAAGTTATTCTTAAAGGTCAAAGACATGAAAATATTTATACATTTACTTTCAATGATCTTTCTAAGAATGACACCAAGTGCTTAGCTGCTTTAAGTGATAATAGTTGGTTATGACATAGAAGGTTTGGACATGCACACATGAACTTAATTTCCAAACTTTTGAAAAAATAATTGGTGATTGGGTTACCCCAAATCAAATTTGAAAAAAACAAAGTGTGTGATGCATGTCAACAAGGCAAACAAATTAGAAGTTCTTTTCATTCTAAAAATGAGATTTCAACTTCTAGGCCATTACAACTATTGCACATGAACTTGTTTGGTCCAGCAAGGACTTTAAGCCTTGGAGGCAAGAGATATGCCTTTGTTATTGTTGATGACTTCTCTAGATACACTTGGGTGTTATTCTTAGCTCATAAGGATGAAACTTTTGCCTCTTTTGCAAAACTGTCTCGGAGAGTTCAAAATGAAAAAAATTTTCAAGTCACAAGTATCCGAAGTGATCATGGTAGGGAATTTGAAAACAAAGATTTTGAAAAGTTTTGTGATGAAAATGGTATTAACCATAACTTCTCTGCTCCTAGAAGCCCTCAACAAAATAGAGTTGTTGAGAGGAAGAATATGGCATTGGAAGAAATGACGAGAACCATGCTCTATGAAAATAACCTACCACGATACTTTTGGGTCGAGACTGTCAATACCGCTTGTTTTATCATAAACAGAGTTATGATAAGAGCTTCTCTTAAGAAAACTCCATATGAGCTATGGAATGGAAGAAAATCTAACATCAGTAATTTTTGCGCTTTTGGGTGCAAATGTTTTGTTTTAAATAACAACAAAGAACTTTTGGAAAAGTTCGATACAAAATCTGATGAAAGTATTTTCTTAAGATATTCAATATCTAGTAAAACTTATTGAGTTTTCAACAAAAGGACCCTAATTGTTGAAGAATCTGTACATGTTGTTTTTGTTGAAGCTAACCTTGGTTCTTCAAAGGATTTTTGTGAAGATAACTTGTTAGACTTAGAAAAAGGTGTTGAAGATATCTTTATTAAAGAAAAAGAAGAGCCAAACCAAGAGAAAACTTTAAATCTTCAACAAAATATAGTCCAACGGATTGCTGAATCTGAAAATTTAGACTTACCTAAAGAATGGAGGTATGCTCACGGTCACCCGAAAGATCTTATCATTGGTGATCCATCTCAAGGTATCAAAACTCGTTCCTCTCTACATAATATTTGTGATAATTTAGCATTTTTTTCCAGACTGAACCAAAATATTTCGAGGAAGCCGAAAACGATGAGTTTTAGATCTTGGCTATGCAAGAAGTGCTAAATCAATTTGAAAGAAATAAAGTTTGGACTTTAATCCCAAGTCCTAAGGAACACTCCATTATCGGTATAAAATGAGTTTTTAGAAATAAAATGGCTGAGAATGGAGTAGTTCTTAGGAACAAATCTCGATTGGTAGCCCAAGGTTACAATCAAGAAGAATGCATCGATTTTGATGAGATTTTTGCTCATGTGGCTAGGTTTGAAGTCATTAGGATGTTGCTGTTGGAGGCAAAATTGCTAAGATCATTATTTTTGCAAACGATTTTCGATAAAAAATTAACTAAAGGGCAGACTCTGAAATGAGCTCCAGATAAAACTTTTGACGTTGAAAGATCAAAAATAAACCCATGCAACCAAAGTTAATTTAGAAGAATACCTTTTTTATCGATCCATTCTTCAACTACGATTTGATTTCGAGTTGAAACTCCCATTAGATCTTTTATCGTATTTCCGTATGCGATTCTCGAACGTAGTGTGGGCTACGGACTATCGAGGGCTCGTACCGGTAGAACCCCAATATATTTAGTCTTGAGAGACCAAATATAATATATCAATAATGATAAATTGGTTCAGCCTACCCGCATATATATAGGGCTACAGTAGGGACCTGGGGAGTGATTATGAATAAAACTTTCAGTGGAATACAGATACCTACCAGCGGTTTCTACAATTATGGAAAGACATAGCGATTTCTACATTTTTCATAAAACACTCAATTACAATTCACATTACTAAAGAACTATAATTGCACCCTGACCCATAATCTCATGACCTTCTTGCGTTGAGCTCCTGTTATTAAATGCTTACTATTTCTCCCCACGTTAAGATTCTCGATACCCGCCAATTAAATTTAATTATTGACAATTTAATTTAATCGGTATCTTGATATTCCTTAAACCCTTCTACTTAACTTATTTGACTACTAGATAATTAAATTCACCTGTAGGGTTTGACCCGGTCAAAACATATAAGTATCCTTAAGGGGGTATCGTCATTCCCGATCTTTCGAGACATGAATTTCGTCAATAATTAATATTTGCCATATAAATAATCCGCTATCCAACTCACCGAAAATATAGACCCATATAAGATCGCACTCTCTAATGAATCAAAACAACGAATATTGAATGTATGCAAATTAATAATTATTTCAGGATTAAGAGTATAAATACTATTCATAATAACCTTGGGGTGTGAATTAATTTATATAGTCAGTACAAAATTAATTACCCCAAATATCCCGTTCAATACACATAAAGTGTACTAGTACAGAGAGTCGGAACAATAAACGACCCTATTATCTATTCCCCGTAACCAAGACAGGTCTACAAAAACTCTGTACTACAGTCGTACCGATGGTATGTCTATTTTCATCTAAACTATGAACATAAAACTTATATTCTGCAAGAACCTAAAATTCGATCTTCTGTGTGCAGTCGTACTCTACATACTTGATTAAATATTATACAGAATATTGGACATCCATGTATATCAAAGAAATGATACATATACATTACTCATAAAGACTCTCATAAAATAGAAAATTAATTTTATTAAAAATAAAATAAAATACTAAAACATGATTTTCTGTATACCAACCCTAATAATCTCCCACTTATACTTAAAATCATACTTCCATATATTTGACTCCCATGCCCTCTACATGATTATCAAAAGTCTTAGCTGGTAAACTCTTTGTAAATGATCTGCAAGGTTGTCTCCTGATGTAAGCACTATGTCTGACTAAAATCTAAGTCTGTGTAGCCCAAAAGTACTAGATTGTCTTCCTGGTAAATCAACATATAATCCTTAGTTCTTTTCAGGTACTTGATTATATTCTTTACCGCAGTCCAATACTCTTCCCTTAGATTAGAATGATATCTGCTAACCATTCCAACGGCAAAGCAGATGTCGGGTCTAGTGCAAAACATAGCATACATGAGGCTTCCTACTATATAAGAATAAGGAACCGCCTTCATCTTCTCTATCTCATCAGGTGTCTTAGGATACTGATCCTCGCATAGAGTGATTCTATGCCTGAAAGAGAGAAACCCTTTCTTGGAATCCTACATGCTAAAATGAGCAAGGATATCATCGATATACTTTGCTTAGGATAAGCCCAACATCCTTTGTTTCTGATCTCGCATAAGCTTAATCCCTAAGGATGTGACTGGATTGTCCCAAGTACTTCATATCGAACTGCCTAGATAACCATACTTTAATCGTAAATAATGTTACCACATCGTTTCCGATGAGTAAGATATCATCTACGTAAAGTACTAGGAAGATCACCACGCTTCTGTTACGCTTCTTATACACAAAGGACTCATCTGAACTTTGATCAAAATCATAAAATTTTATTGCTTGATTAAACCGAATGTTCCAAGACCTCGATGCATGTTTAAGTCCATAAATGGATCTTTTAAGCTTGCACAACATGTGCTCATGGCCCTTTGTAATGAATCCGTCTGGTTGTATCATATAAATACACTCGTCAAGACTTCCGTTAAGAAAAGCTATCTTGACGTCTATTTATCAGATTTTGTAATCGAAAAGTGCGGCAATAGATAAGAGAATCTGGATAGATTTAAGTATGGCTACCGGCGACAAGATTTCCTCATAGGCGATCCCTTCTTTCTAAGTGATCTTTTAGCAACAAGTCTAGCTTTGAAAATTATAACCTTCCCATCTACTCGTCTCTTTCTCTTATAGATCCACATGCATCTAATAGGTTTTATCCCTTCGAGTGGTTCTACAAGTTCCCAAACGTGATTGGAATACATAGATTCTATCTTTAAATTCATAGCCCTTTGTCAAAGATCTGCATCTTTATCTTTTAGTATTTCATTGTAGCTATAGGGCTCGGTATCTAATTCTGTCGGGATCTTCTCAAACGACTCTCCCAAGAACTTATACCGATCAGGTTGATGAACAACCCTCCTACTACGACGAGGCACTAGCTATGTCTGTATACTGGCAGTAACAGGCTGTGCAGAATCTAAACCCTATGCATTAGTACCCTGTTCTTGATTTGCACCTGTCTCGATAATCCTCCCACTACGACGAGGTAATGGAATATCAGTGACTTGTGGTTCCTCTTCCGTTCTACTGGTATTTCCTCTTAGTTCTTCAGAACAATATTACTTTTGGGCCTGTGATCCATAATATAATTCTCTTCCAAGAATCGGGTATCAATAACCTTCTGATCCTTAGGATTATGAAATAGACCACCCTTCGTTCCCTTGGGATACCCCACAAAGAAACAGACTTCTGTCGTCGGTTCTAACTTACCTGCGTTCCCTTTCAGCACATGTGCTGGACACCCCTAAATTCGAATGTATTTCAGACTAGGCTTACACCCGATCCATAATTCTGTGGGAGTAGAAGATACTGACTTAGAAGGTACCAAGTTTAGAATGTAAGCTGCTGTCTCTAAAGCGAGTCCCTAAAACGAATCGGGTAAATTTGAATAACTTATCATTGACCTTTCCATCTCCATAAAAGTTTTATTCCTTCTTTCTACTACACCATTCTGCTTTGGAGTGTCAGGTGCAGTCAACTGGGATGTAATCCCCTCTGATGATAAGTAGTCCTTAAACTCTCTAATGAGGTATTCCCCACCACGGTTGGATCATAGTGATTTGATACTTTTACCTAGATATTTTTTCGTCTCCGCCTTGAATTCTTTGAATTTTTTAAAGTATTTAGACTTATAGTGCATCAGGTAAATGTATCCATACCTTGAGTAGTCATCAATGAAAATGACGAAGTACTCAAAGTCACCTCTAGCTTGGATTGTCATAGGACCACATACATTAGAATGAACCAGCTCCAACGGTTCTTTAGCTCTATAACCTTTGGCCGAAAAGGGCCTCTTGGTCATCTTACCCTCTAAGCAAGATTCATAGACTGAAAGTGTCTCCACTACCAATGAACTCAAAGGTCCATTTGCTATCAGTTTGTTTAACCTTTTTAGATTAATATGACCCTAGCGTAAGTGCCAAAGAAACGTTTGGTTCATTAAAGAAGAAAATTTTCTCTTATATGATAATATAGATGTATTATTCGTTTCAGTCAGTTGCAGTGTAGGAGAAATTAGAGTAATAATAGAAAGATCATCCACCAATGTACCAGAACAGATAACCCGTTTATTATCCCTAAATGAGGTTTGTACTAGCGATACCGCAATTAATCTATCCATTGGGAAGGAAGGCTTTACCACCGACACGCAGGATTTAATTGTATCGCCTACAAACTGGTGATGGAGACCACTGAATTTATCTTTGAATAAATTTCCTCTCTCACTTAGATTTTTAAAATATTTTTGAGGGTTATAAAAGTCCGTTTAATTAAAATTTTTTTATTAATTTCGAAAATCACATGATCTGAAAGATTCAAATATCTTTCCGTGTACACGATTCCAAAGATTCTGTTTTATCAAACTATCTTTTCGTGTTGAAATGCGTAACAAATAAAATTTGAAAAATGCACAATTTTTCCTTTAGCTTTTCTGCTAAGATAGTGATTAAAGGTATTTATTTATTTTATTTTTTGTTTCACATTTTTTGAAAAATAATAATTTATTTCAATTAAATATTTTTTTTATTTAATTAATTCAAAATTCGAAATTAATTCTCATATTTTTCAAAGATATCCGATTAAAAAAAATTATCTTAAACGTGATATTTTGTAAAAAATAAAATATCTAAAGTTTTTCCATTTAATTAATTTATTAATTAAAAAAATTTATTTTGTTTTCCATTACAAAATATTTTAATTAAAACTGAATATTCGAATTAATTAAATTAACAGGATAAATAAACCAATATTTATCATACATGAAATTAATATAAAAATAAATTAAATACAAGAAAAATATATCCCGGTTTGATGATCGAATCGAAACTCTAAAGAGTTTCAATCTCCTATTCAAAGATAAGCTTCAACAGTTCAATCTTTATCAACTTCCTGTATCCCGTTTGTATCAGAACTCCTTGATACTATTCAATATATCAATATATATCATATCAGTCTCGTATATATTAGAATAAACTAGCCCCGGGAGAGTGAAAGTCGCCGGACCTCCACCAGCAATCGCTGGCGCCGGCTCGCCGCCGCCTTCATGCGGTTTTGACGAGCTTTATATCATTGGAAAGTATTCGAAATATAGGATTTTTCTGTCAAAAAATCTGCTGGACAACTGCTCGAAAAACGGCCAGAACCTCAAAAACGCTGCTGCCCGCCACAGCACTGCGCTGCCAACTTCCCGAGACTTTTTCGACCTCTTCCCGAACTCGATTTTTCATGTACTTTATATCAAAAAATATATCTTGAAAAGTACTATTTTTTTATGAAAGAATCTTCTCGAAAACAGCTCAGAAAACCACTAGAAAACTGCCTGAAATGGACTGCCGCAGCTCACCAGCGCTGCCGCCTTTTACCACCAACTTTATTTTCGACATACTTTATATTAAAAGAAAGCTCTCGAAAATTACTATCTTTCTATAAAAAAAAGCCTTCTTGAAAGAAGTCCAAAAAACTATTGGAAAATGGTCTAGAAGTTGATGTTGTAGCACCGTCGTCGTCAGAAAAAACTACTGCTATTTTTTTCCTTTTTAATGCATTGTTTGGCCAAGTTTTTTTTTTGTTTTTAACATTATTTTAAGGTATATTTTACTGATATTTTATATTTTAAAAAATTCACAAAATAGTTCAAAAAATGGCCTGAAAAATAATAAAAACCACCGCCGAACCGCCGCTGGCAAAGCCGTAGGAATTGGGCTTTTTTGGTGATTCTTTCTTGCTGTTTTTGACTTATTTTTTATGCGATTTTTTATACATAAATACTGTAAAAAAATTCACCAAAAAAAACTGTTTAAAACCATTAAAACTTACTGTGATTTGTTGCCCGTAAAAATTCGAACCACCGCCGGTGCTGCATCCGTTTTTTGTGTTCTTGGACATGTTCAACCTATTCTTAAAAAATCTAAACAGATATTTAAAAACATAAAGCTAGCTATCACATCGATCCTATGTCTCGAAGGCTTACAATAAATCTACCACGATCAACCCTCGTGGTTAAAAAAAATAATAATAAAATCATCATCCACGCATTCAATCAAACATGAAAATAAAGGATGATCATAAAACTGAGATTTAGAATGTCTGCAAAATAAAATTAGCACAGTTCTAAATCTACTCGACCCTGATAATCGTAAACAAAAAATAAAATGGCTCTAATACCAATTTGTTCGAGGCAAAACTGCCAAGATCATTGTTTTTGCAAACGAATTTCGATAAAAAATTAACTGGACGGACAAACGCCAAAACGGGCTCCAGAATATACTTTTGACATTGAACGATCAAAAATAAACCCGTGCAACCAAAGTTAATTTAGTAGAATACCTTTTTGTCGATCTATTCTTCAACTACGATTTGATTCTGAGTTGAAGCTCCTATCAGATCTTCTACCGTATTCCCGTATGCGATCTTCGAACGTAGTGTGAGCTACGAATTATTAAGAACTTGTACTAGCAGAACCCAGATATATTTAGTCTTGAGAGACAAAATATAATATATCAATGATATGATCTCAATCTGGTTCAATTTATCGGCATATATATAGGGCTATAACAGGGACCTAGGGAGTAATTATGAGTAAGACTTTCAGTGGAACACAGATACCTACTAGCGGTTTCTGCAATTATGGAATGACGCAACAGTTTCTATAATTTTCATAAAACACTGAATTACAGTTCACACCACTAAAGAACAATAATTGCACTATGACCCATAATCTCAAGATCATATAGCATTGAGCTCCTGTTATTAAATGCTTAATATTTCTCTCCACGTTAAGATTCTCGATACCTGCCAATTAAATTTAATTATTAAAAATTTAATTTAATCGGCATCTTAATATTTCTTAAATCCTTCTGCTTAACTTATTTGACCGCTGAATAATTAAATCCACCTATAGGGTTTGACCCGATCAAAACTTATAAACATCCTTAAGGGGGTATCGTCAATAATTAATATTTTTCATATAAATAATACTGCTATCCAACTCACCGGGAATATAGACCCATATAAGATCGCACCCTCTAATGAATCAAAACAACAAATATTAAATGTATGTAAATTAATAATTATTTTCGGATTAAGAGAATAAGCACTATTCATAATAACCTTAGGGTGTGAATTAATTTATATAGTCAGTATAAAATTAATTAACTCAAATGTCCCGTTCAATACACACAAAGTATACTAGCACAGAGAGTTAGAACAATAGACGACCTTATTATTTGTTTCTCATAACCAAGACAGGCCTACTAAAACTTTGTGCTACAGTCGTACCGGTGGTATGTCTATTTTCATCTAAACTGTGAACATAAAACTTGTATTCTGCAAGAATCTAAAATTTTGTCTTTTGTGTGCAAGTCGTACTCTACACACCAGATTAAACACTATACAGAATATTAGACATCCATGTATATCAAAGAAATGATACACATACATTGCTCATAAAGACTCTCATAAAATAGAAAATTAATTTTATTAAAAATAAAATAAAATACTAAAATATAGTTTTCAGCATACCAACCCTAACAGTTGCTTGCTTTTGCATGTTTTAAAAATTTCAAATTTTATCAAATGGTTGTCAAAAGTGCCTTTTTAAATGGTTTTATTTCGGAGGAAGTTTTTGTGAAACAACCTTCTGATTTTGAAAATTCAGATTTTTCAAACCATATTTTCAAACTTACCAAAGCTCTCTAAGGTTAAAAGCTAAGCAAATTCTTGATTGAAAATGAGTTTTCAAGAGAAAAAAAAGATACCACTCTTTTTATCAAGTTTCAAAAAAATGACATACTAGTTGTATAAATTTATGTAGATGATATAATTTTTGATGCAACTAACGAATCTTTTTGCAAAATCTTTGCTAAGTGTATGCAGGGAGAATTCGAGATGAGCATAATTGGTGAGCTCAACTATTTTCTCGAACTCCAAATTAAACAAACTCAAGAAGAAATCTACATCAATCAAGCTAAATACACGAGAGACATATTGCAGAGATTCAATATACTAAAGGCAAAACTCATGGAAACTCCCATATTTTCTACAACAAAGCTTGACAAAGATGAAGATAGCATAGCAGTAGATGAAAAGCATTATAGAGGTATGATCGGATCTCTCTTATATTTAATTGCTAGTCGTCCTGATATTATGTTTAGTGTATGAATGTGTGCTAGATTTCACTCAAATCCTAAAGATTCACATGTGACCACAGTTAAGCGCATCTTTAGATACCTTTTAAGTACATAAAACATAGGATTGTTTTATCCTAGAGGAATAACCTTTGAGTTAATTGTTTATTTGAATGCTGATTTTACCGGATGCAAAGTAGATAGGAAAAGCACAAGTGGTACTTGTCAATTTTTAGGACACTCACTAATCTCTTGGTTTAGCAAAAAGCAAAACTCAGTGGCCTTATCTACAGCCGAGGCTGAGTACATTGCAGCTGGAAGCTGTTGTGCACAAGTTTTATGGATGAAACAACAATTAGAAGACTATAGTTTTCACTTAGATAATATTCCTATTAAATGTGATAACACTAGTGCAATTAATATATCCAAGAACCCAATACAACACTCAAGAACCAAGCACATAGAGATTATACATCATTTTATAAGAGATCATGTGCAAAAAGGAAATATTGAACTTGAATTTATAGGCACAGATTACCAGTTAGCGGATATTTTCACAAAACCTTTAAATGAAGAAAAAATATGCTATATAAGAAGAGAACTTGGTATGCTATGTGCTCCTAATTTATGATTTATATGTCATACTAACCGTGCCTTTTCATTGCATTTCAAAGCCTTTGATGCTCTTTCTTAAATGTGAAAATGTGTCGACAACACTTGAAAAAGTGTCGACACAAATGTGTGAAGTGTTGACTCAAAACTGTTTAGAAGTGGCATTGTGAGAAAAGTGTCGACCCCTTTCTATTCAGTGTCGACACCATATTGGTTCCCCGACTCTCAGTAAATTTATGTTGACACTAAGCTTAATTGTGTCGACCCAAATAGCCTAATGTGTCGACACCATTTGAAAATGTGTCGACACCAATTCCTGGTTTCGATACCCAAACACCATCTGAAAATGTGTCAACACCAATTCCCTATTTCGATACGCACACTCGAGACAAAAGTGTCAACACCAAATGTAATTTATGTCGACACAAATCGTTAAGTCTATATATAGACGCATCTGACCCGAACAGTCACTTCGTTCCCTCTCTCTATAAAAACTGTTCGTCTCCCGCGTAATTTCTCTTTCAAACCTTGTATCGACTCCTCACCTTTTTCTTCAATCTCAACCCAAATCCATCAAAATGCCTCCCAAAACCATGGGAAAAGGATCAAAGCGAAGCGGAGAAGGAACATCCTCAAGCCCTAGAACGTCGAAACGGAAGAAGACGACCTCCAAGGCGGCGACGGCAACGGCAGCGGCAACGGCAATGATTCCAGAAAACGTAGCCACGTCGGAGGTAATCTCTTTCAAAACCCCTAAAATCCGTTAACTTTACTTCTCTTCATTTGCAAATCGAAAAGTTATTCCCGGTCGGTCTATAGACTTTTCATATTTTGATTCCATTGAAATGAGATTTAAAGATCTATTTTCAAGCCTTGGGTGGGAAAGGCTCATTCAAATAAAAAAACTACACTATCTTACATTGATCAAATCTTTTTATGCGCACTTTCACATTTCACTCGTTCTGACCACCACCATCACCACTTGGGTGAATGGTGTAGACATTGTCCTGACTCCTTCCTCTTTGGATGAGATTCTTGGGATTCCCGAATGGGATATTTATGTTTATCATAATCAGAAACCCATTGAGGTTGAAGGTTTTTTATTTTATGATTCTGTTAAAAATATCTTTGAGAATGATGATATTGACCCTTTCAATCCCTTAGAGGTTAATTCTTTGAAACCTAAAATGCGTATTCTACATCACATGATCAACCATATTTTTTTCCCCCAAATGGGAAAATTTGGTGATGCTACATATATGCACATTTTCATAATGTGGTGTATTCTTGAACAGAAACACCTAGATTTAGGTTTCTTGTTCATTTCTCACATGCTTCACTCGCACAGCAAGTCAAATTCCTCTCTCCCACATGGAATGTATCTCACTCGCGTTTTTTGCTATTTTGGCATTGACTTATCTGAGGAAAAGGCTGTTGTCTTTTCAAAATATGACTTGTATGGTAGTTCTTCTTTAAAACATATGCAAATTGCAAATGTTAATAGTGTTTGGATCACCTCTCGTCGTGGGACCCCCTCATCTGCCAGGACTTCTCCTCCTCCTCCTCCTTCTCGAGATATTTCATCTATCCCTATCGATCTTGATTCTCCTCCCTTTCGGCCTAATGTTCATGAACCTTTTGAGACTTCTGGTCCATCTTCTACGCCTCCTCCTCCCTCGTTTTCATCTGCTCCACCTGCATCATCCTCTGCTCCTGTTCATGTTGATCTATCTGAAGTTGTCTCTTTGATTCAAGCTTTATCCTCCATAGTGACCTTGTTTCAAGCAAAAGTCGATCAAGACTTTTTTGACTTAAATCAAACGGTCTCTTGTCTCTTTGATAAAGTCAAACACCTTGATAAAACCAATCGAAGCCTCCAGCGAGACGTTGAGAACGCCACGGATGCTGGGAGAGCCCTACGCAAGACTATGGATGACAATATTGTCTCCATTGTCAATTGCAATAAGGCAATCCTACATAAAGTTTAGAAGGAATATGACCAAGGTATTGTGACTGCCGTTCATGCCAACTCTCAGAAAATGGAAGAACACCTCCAGTGGATCAAAGAAACCTGGGCAAAATAGTTCAAGCCCAAAGAAACAAAGGAAGAAAATGTTACTCGACTTAAGCGCGAAGAGGATCTGGCTTTGGCAGCCCGCTATGAAGCAATGGCTGCTGCTGAGGTTAAGGATGAGCGAGCGCGAGCATCAAAAGAACGGGCCTTCGCTATCAAGAAAAAAACCAAGGCGAAAAAGGAATTCAAAAGATTCATGGATGACTAGTAGCTCTTCTTTTTGCTGATTACAGAAGGGGAGAGAAGAACATGTAATTGAGTGAAGGGAAGAGTAGTAAAGGGGAGAAGAAGATGTATCACATGCATTTTTTTTACCTCTTCGGTTGATTGGGTGGTTTGACTGCTTAACATACAATCTTTTTGGTTTGGATGGAAGATTAAACATTTTTGTTATGGTTATGGATGAATGAATGCCTATGTTATATATATGTGATTTGTTCATATACATATGAATGTTGTTGAATGGTTTGGAAATGAATACTTATATATGCTTTTGATATGTGTTTGAATTATTAAGATATATTTAGAATGATTCTTGATCTTCTGTTATAAATCATATTAAAAATATGTGCTATCATATTGAATATTTGCCTAACTTTTTGACTGCATATCTTGCTTAAGGCATATTGATAAGGAGAGAACCCTTGTTGAAAAATATTTTTAAATATTTTCTAAAAAATGCTAATATGGTTGTAATCATAAAAAATGGGGAGATTGTTAGCCCAAGGGTTTTTTTAATTTGATTTTGATGATTTTCATAATTCATTTTCTAAGAATAAATGGCTTTAAAAAACTAATATCTTTATATTTTCAAAATGAAAGTGTTAACACATTTTGAACAAATGATTTGACACCTTAACAAAAAAGAAATGACTTATCTCTCAAAAGAATTAAAACACTTAAGTATTCTTGCATGAGAATATTTTTTGTTAAATTCAATTGAAAAATAAGTCAAACACTTTTCAGACAAAGTATACTTGAATCACATCAAGTGTGTCAACCCTTTTGAACAAATGGTTTGACACCCTAATAGTATCATTAAGTTACTTTCAGGTATCAAAATTAGTGTCGACACAAACAAGTTTTGTGTCAACATAAAAGAGCCGTAGCTCTTAGGACTCAAAATGAGTCGACACAAATAAGTTTTATGTCGACTCAAAAGTGTTTCTCACTTTTGGCATTCGAAATTTTGGGTCGACACAAATGAAAATTGTGTCGACACAAAAGAACCGAGGCCATTGCAGCATTTGATGTTTTGACACAAATTGAAGATGAGTCGACACCGAAGTCCTGTGCCCGCCTGAAGAATTTTGGTGTTGACCCCAAATTTCAAATGTGTCGACACAATAGAATCGAGGCTTCCTACAGAATTTCGTGTCGACACCAAAGAAGACATAGTCAACACAAAGTGCCTCCTCCGGATGCTGAAGTATCAAACCAGTCGACACCAGATTCAAATGTGTCGACACCATGATGCTGGTAAGGTAGAGTACAGAAATTGTGTCGACCCCTCAGCAAATTTGTGTTGACCCAACCACTTAAGGGATTCTGCCCAGACAATTTGTGTCGACACCAAAAGTCTTTGTGTCGACACCGGCGACGGAGAATCAAATTTTCGGCAGACCTCAACGGTTGGATTTTTGGCATTTATTGCTCCCACCTACTTTCAACGGTTATAAATGCACAAGAGCTCATAAAAGGAGTAACTTCTCATCATTTACTCTAACTGGAGACATACATTTACTGTTCTATTGCTTGGATCAAACTCAGAATTCTCAAGCCCTCATTTATTGTTGAATCTCCAGCTCTTGTTTCTCATCCCTCTTTACTCTTTCAATTATTGTAAATCTTTTCTGTAAAGAGAGTGAGCGTTTCTCATTTATACACTTTATTTATTGTAATTAAGGGTGAGTCACACTTTATCCTTTGAGTGAGTGAGTAAATCGTATCAAAGAAGAGTTCAAAAAGAGATTAGAAGAAAACATGGACTTGTTTTCATAGGATCTTCTTGAAACTATTTTAGGCTTGTGAATGTACCCATAAATATTAAGTTTACTCAAGCGAAGTCTTGAAGTTGTAAAGGCTTAGAATGCACCCGTGAAATATTCTAGATAGTGAAAATACTCAAGGGAGAAGTTGAGGAGTAGATGTAGGTTTGAAAGAAGCCGAACCACTATAAATTTTTGGTGTCTGGTTTAATCTCTCTATCCCTAACTTCTTTAATATTTTCATTGCTTTTATCTATGATTAAATTGCTATATTTGATTGTATTATTAAAAAGTTTTCAAAAAGATTTTAAAATTGTTATTTATTTTTAAAAGACTTAATTCACCCCCCTCTTGGGTTGCCTAGAACTTACACATGTGTTCCTCACCCTTTATAATGAATCCGTCTAGTTGTATCATATAGATACACTCGTCAAGACTTCTGTTAAGTAAAGCTGTCTTGACATCCATTTGCCAAATTTCATAATCGAAATGAGCGACAATGGATAAGCGAATTCGGATAGACTTAAGCATGGTTACCATTGAAAAGGTTTCCTCATAATTGATCCATTCTTTCTAAGTGAATCCTTTAGCAACAAGCCTACCTTTGAAGGTTTCAATCTCCCCGTCTGCTCCTCTCTTCCTCTTATAGATCCACTTGCATCCAATGGGTTTTATCCCTTCGAGTGGTTTTACAAGTTTTCAAACCTGATTGGAATACATAGATTTTATCTCTGAATTCATAGCCTTTTTTAAAGATTTGCATTTTTGTCTTAAAGTGTTTCATTGTAGTTATAGGGTTCGGTATCTAATTCTATTGGGATCCTGTCAAAAGACTCTCCCAGGAACATATACCAGTCAGGTTAATGAACAATCCTCCCACTACGACGAGGCACTACTTGTGTCTGTGTACTAGTAGTAACACGCTATGCAGTATCTGAACCCTGTGCATCAGCACCCTGTTCTTGATTTGCACTAGTCCCGATAATCCTGTCACTACGACGAGGTAATGGGATATTAGTGACTTGTTCTTCCGTTCTACTGGTATTTTCTCTCAGTTCTTCCAGAACAATATTGCTTTTGGGCCTGTGATCCATAATATAATCTTTTTCTAAGAATCAGACATTGGCACTAACAATGACCTTATAATCCTTAGGATTATAAAACAGACCACCCTTCATTTTCTTGGGATACCCTACAAAGAAACAGACTTCTGTCCTCGATTCTAACTTATTCGCGTTCCCTTTCAGTACATGTGCTGAACCCCCCAAATTCGAATGTGTTTCAGACTAGGCTTACGCTCAGTCCACAATTCTGTGGGAGTAGAAGGTACTGACTTAGAAGGTACCAAGTTCAGAATCTAAGCTGCTGTCTCTAAAGCGAGTCCCCAAAATAAATCGGGTAAAACTGAATAACTCATCGTGGACCTTACCATTTCTATAAGAGTCTTACTGCTTCTTTTGCTACAGCATTCTACTGTAGAGGGCCAGGTGCAATTAACTAGGATGTAATCTCCTCTGATGACAAGTAGTCCTTAAATTCTCCAAAAAGTTATTCTCCACCACGGTCAAATCGTAGTGATTTGATACTTTTATCCAGACGCTTCTCCGCCTCCGTCTTGAATTCTTTGAATTTTTCAAAGTATTCAGACTTACGATGCATTAGGTAAATGTATCATACCTTGAGTAGTCAGCAATAAAATTGATGAAGTATTCAAACCACCTCTAACCCGGATTATCGTAGGATCACACACATCAGAATGAACCACCTCCAACGGTTCTTTAGTTCTATAGCCTTTGGTTGAAAATAGCCTCTTAGTTATTTTACTTTCTAAGCAAGATTTACAGACTGGAAGTGTCTCCACTTCCAATGAACTCAAAGGTCCATCTACTATCAGTCTGTTTATCCTTTTTAAATTAATATGACCCAAGTGTAAGTGCCAAAGAAACATTTGGTTCATTAAAGAAGGAAACTTTTTCTTATATGGTAAATTAGATGTGTTATTTATTTCAGTCAGTTGCAGTGGAGGAGAGATTGGAGTAATAATATAAAGATCATCTATTAATGTACTAGAACAGATAAACCGTTTATTATCCATAACAACCATAGAGTTATTAAAATAAATCAAATATCCATCTTTAACCAATCTAGAAATGGAAACTAAGTACCTTCTAATGGTAGGTACATAAAGACAATCTCTCAATATTAAAATCCGATCTCTACCAAAATTGAGAGTGACATCTCCTATTGCACCTACTATTACCTTTGTATTATTGCCCATATGCAGGTAAATCTCCCTATCACTAAATTGTCAGGTTTCTTAGAACCCCTGCAATGAATTGCAGACATGATTAGTAGCTCTCGTATCTACACACCAGATACCGGTAGATAATACCACTAAACATGTTTTCACAACCAGTGAACAGAAATTATCCAGTTTGTTCTGCCTTTTGAGAAATACTAGACATAGCTTTTTCCAGTGCCGGGTCTGGTTGCAGTGAAAACATCTGCCTTTCGACTTTTTCACACCAGTCCATGGCCCACTAACTACTCTGGAAACCGTGTCTCACTATTTCTGAACCTTTTTCTTCTTTATGCCTTTTGGCCCAGAAAAAGAACCTTTTTCAGGAAAAAAAACACATTTCCTAGTATTGAAAGAATACCATTTGTAGTTAAAGTTATAGACAAGTTACATTTTCAGTCAACAAAAATCAGTCTCGTTAGTTTGTTTTCGTTGAGTATTAAAACGAGTGGGTTGAAAGCCATTTTAAACTTGAGAATCATATAATGAAAAAATCTATTAATTATGATGAGCAAAACTTTAAATTTATTTTAATTTGGTTCTCTCTACCATTTTAAAATTAATTTGCCAGCAGCATAGTAATCTGAGAATAGCATGCCTCGATGGGAGGACGTTTACTATCCTTCATAAGACCAAATATGCCAATTTTTTTTAATTTTACTATCTAAACAACTAACTATGCCAAGTAAAATTAAATAGCTGACATAATTTCGGTCCAGTATATAATAGCAATGGCTAAGATGGAGAAAATATTATAATATACAGCTAAGTATTAACCATCACCTAATTCCAAATCAATCGCTTCGTAATGAACTCTTCAGATGGAGAAGTGATCCACACTAACAATTATCCAGAATTATCCCTAAAGGAGGTTTGTACTGGCGATACCGTAATTAATCTATCCGATGAGGAGGAAGGCCTTACAGCCAACTCGCAGGGTTTAATTACATCACCTACAAACTGGTGATGTAGACCGCATGATTTATCTGTGAATAAATTCTCCCTTCCACTTAGATTTTTAAAATATTTTTGAGGGTTATAAAAATTCGTTTAATTAAAATAAATTTATTAATTTCGAAAGTCACACGATCTGAAAGAATTAAACATCTTTCCGTGTACACGATTCTAAATTTTCTGATTTATCAAATTATCTTTTCGTGTTTAAATGCATAACAAATAAAATTTAATAAATGCACAGTTTTTTCTCTAATTTTTCAACTAAGGTAGTGATTAAAGGTATTTATTTATTTTATTTTTTGTTCCACATTTTAAAAAAAATAATAATTTATTTTGATTAAATATTTTTTCATTTAATTAATTCAAAATTTGAAATTAATTCCCATATTTTTTCAAGATATCTGATTTAAAAAAATCATCTTAAACGTAATATTTTGTAAAAAAGTAAAATATCTAAAGTTCTTTTATTTAATTAAAATTAATTAATTAAAAAAACTTAATTTTATTTTTTATTACAAAATATTTTAATTAAAATCGAATTTTTGAATTAATTAAATTAACAAGATAAATAAAACAGATATGTAATCATCCGCGCAGTTCATATATATATAAACACGATATGCATATATCTTAATTTTATGATACAAGTAAAACACTGAGGTGTTTCAGTCTACCTAAGAGAATCAGCTATTTCAATTCTTGTTCGCCTTTGATTCGGTGTCCTGATTGCATCAAGTTTCTTTGATTCTATCAGATATATCAATATATATCATATCAGTCTTGTATGTATCAGAATATATATCAAAATTAGTCTCGAGAGAGAGAAAGTCGCCGGCAACCCCCAGCCACTGCCGGCACCACCTTGCTGCCACTTTCAGTCGGCTCTTGTCGCCTCATACGGGCTCGATTTTTGACGAGTTTTATACCGTTAAAAAGCTATCGAAATATGAAATTTTTTTTTCAAAAAATCTAATAGAAAACTGCGTGAAAAACAGCCAAAAAACTATCCGAACAACAAAAAAACGCTGTTGGCCGCAACAGCATTGCGCAGCCAACGTCTCGGGACTTTTTCGACCTCTTCCTGAACTCGATTTTCGACATACTTTATATCAAAAGAAAGTTATCAAAAAGTACTATTTTTTTAATGAAAAACAAGCTCAACAAAAGTCCAAAAAACTGCAAAAAACACAGCCCAAAGCTGTTGCCACCGCACCCAGCGCCACCGCCTTTAATTGCCAACTTTCCAAGGCCGTTCCGACCTCATCCGAACTCCGTTTTCGAAGTACTTTATATCAAAAAAAAAACTCTCAAAAAGTACTATCTTTTTGATTTTTTTTTCTTGAAAACAGCTCAAAAAACTGCCAAAAAATTGCCTAGAAGCTGCTGTCGTAGGGTTCCGCCGCCGCTGGCCTGTTTGCTGCCTATTTGGGTTGTGATTTTGGTCTAATTTTTTTTTTATTTTTGATAGTATTCTGAGATATGTTTTACTGCTATTTTATGTTAAAATATTTTTCTAAAAAATAGTCCAAAAAATGGCCCGAGAAATCATAAAAAATCGCCGTCGGCAAAGTCGCCGAAACCGGGCTATTTTGGTGATTTTTCCTTACTGTTTTTGACTTATTTTTTATACTATTTTTTATACATAAATACTATAAAAAAGTCACAAAAAAATCATTTAAAACCATTAAAAACTTACAACGATCTGTGGCCCGTTAAAACTCGAACCACCGCCGTGCCACCTCTATTCTTCGTGTTTTTAGACATATTCAACCTGTTCTTAAAAAATTTAAACAAATATTTAAAAATATAAAACTAGCTATTACATCGATTCTATATTCCGAAGGCTCACATTCAATCTATCACGGTCAACTCCGGTGATTAAAAAAATAATGATCAATCACACCATTCAATTAAATATGAAAAATAAATGACGATCATAAAATTGGGAAAACAAAGTTAGCAATAGTTCTAAAACTACCTGACCCCGATAATCGAAAACAAAAAATAAAATGGCTCTGATACCAATTGTTGAAGGCAAAACTGTTAAGATCTTTATTTTTGTAAACAATTAACGGAAAGAGTTAACTGGACGGGCAATCGCCAAAATGGATTTCAGATAAAACTTTTGATTACAAATGATCAAAATAAAACTCGTGCATGCGAAGTTAATTTAGAAGAATACATTTTTACCGTCGAATCTTCAACTAAGATTGGAATCCGATTTGAAGCTCCTGTTAGATCTTCTACTATATTCCCTTATGCGATTCCTGGATGTAGTATGGGTTATAATCCTCTGAGAACTCGTACCGATAGAACCAAGACAGCTTTAGTCTTAAAAGATAAATTATAAAACTAGTTTAGTCTACCCACATATATATAGGGCTATAGTAGGGATTTGGAGAGTAATTATGAGTAAGACTTCTAGTGGAACACAGACACGTATTAGCGGTTTCTGCAATTAAGCAAACCTCACAGCGATATCTACAATTATGAAAAATCAACAGTAATTTTTGTAATTTTCATAAAATACTAAATTACAGTTTATACTACTAAAGAACTATAATTACACTCTGACCCATAATCTCAAAATCATATAGCATTGAGCTCCTATTATTAAATGTTTATCATTTCTCTCCACGTTAAGATTCTTGATACTCGTCAATTAAATTTAATTACTGACAATTTAATTTAATCGGTATCTTGATATTCCTTAAACCCTTTTATTTAACTTATTTGACCGCCGTATAATTAAATCCACCTGCAGGGTTTGGCCTGGTCAAAACTTATAAGCTTCCTTAAGGGGGTATCGTCAATCCCAATCTTTCGGGACGTGGATTCCGTCAATAATTAATATTGCTATCCAACTCACAGGGAATATAGACCCATATAAGATCTCACCCTCTAATTAATCAAAACAACAAATATTAAATATACGCAAATCAATAATTATTTTAAGATTAAGAGGATAAGTACTATTCATAATAACCTTGGGGTGTAAATTAATTTATATAGTCAGTATAAAATTAATTACCCTAAATATTCCGTTCAATACACACAAAGTGTACTGGCACAGAGAGTCGGAACAATAGACGCCGCTATTATCTGTTCCTAGTAACTAAGACATGGTTACTAAAACTCTGTGCCACAGTCATACCGATGGTATGTCTATTTCCATATAAACTGTGAACATAAAATTTATATTATGTAAGAACTTAAAATCTAATCTTTTGAATGTAAGTCATATTATACACACTAGATTAAATATTATACAGAATATTGGACATCCATACATAACAAAAAAATGATATGCATATATTGCTTATAAAAATTCTCATAAAATAGAAAATTAATTTTATTAAAATAAAATTAAATACTAAAAATATGATTTTCAGTATATCAACTCTAACAAAAAGCCCTTGGCAATTTCCAATCTTATCGGGAGATACCTTCTAATCAAATGGTATTATATCTCAAACGTATCCACACCCTCAATGATTTTTTATGAAACCTTCATTCTGGAGTTGGGATCTATTAAAATCCAACACAATTCAAGTGACAATTATAAAACCATTAGTTATTCGAAATGTGTAATCCAAAAAATTATTTGAAGAAATAACTGGGGTAGAGGCACTAATTTCATTAAATATTTTAAAAATGATGCCATACGCCCAAAGTCTTACAATTATTATGATTATCAACAAGCATTTCATTATTTATTTTATTTACAAAATGATGCCATAAAACATTCATGGTTTATATAGTTTTGTAATAATTTTGACTCATATATTCCATATTGGTTCCACATTTGGTGGAATGAATTTGGACCTCCTTCTTCTATTCTTCCTACAACCCTTCAAGATTCTTTTCAAATTTATCAAAACCATGCTCAACCTTTCAATCCACCATTATTATATTTCTTTTTCTTTGCAGACTTTTCCATTCCTTGGCTCCTACAATGGAAATTCACAATTATTATTGACAATCATATACCTTTTCTAGCTCGTGAATATGCCACAAAGTGGTGGGATAAATTTGACATTCCAAGAAAATATTATTCTGATGTTTTTAAAAAATATTATTTGGAAAAATTTGCGCCAAAACCGTCTTATGCTTCAAAAGTTGCTTCTACTTCTTCCCCAAAGTCTATTGCATCTTCCTCCTCTAATATTGTTAATCTTGATATATTTGTTATTCGTTCCAAAATTCTTAAACAAAATCCGTCATTATCTGTATCCAAGGATGCCTTGAGAAAGGCCATGCCAAAAGAAATTCATTCTCAATTAGAATATGAAGACCTTTTGGGTGAAGCCTCCCTAAAAGATGAAAATTTTAGTCCTCAGTCAAATGAGGATGATTACTTTGGGACACATTTTGATTCAGCTTTTTCATGAAGTCAGAAGCATCATGTATCCAATGTTCAACACTATTTTCACAAATATCATCAGTATTCTCCTCAAAGTTTTCATCAAGATCTCCAAAGATTTTCAGCATTTGTGCAAAGAAAAAGTTTTCAAAAGTTGCTCGCTGATTACAACGGACAACGCGTGCCAGCTATTCCCCAAAATTCAAAGATGCCGCCTCATTTTCCACAAGTTGATTAATTATTTCAAAAGTAAAAAATAATCCTGCCCATTTTCAAAGATGCTGCTTCATTTTGTCAAAAGTATTTTGTTGCGTTTTAAAATTTTCAAAAAGTGCATAGTAATCCACAGTGGTTTGTCTGTCATTATATTGTTCAAACAATGCTACACAGTACTTGTCACGTCACAAACTCCGGGTCATGCGAAAAGCCACAGAACAATTACCATAATCGCCCAAACAAAAAGGATTTAAAAACAGAAGGCCAAACAAAGGCAAAATCTTTGTAAAAATGTATTACTAAAAATTTATTTGAGTTAAAAGAGTAGTCAAAAGACTACAGTTACAACCCCACAAGCTAAGCTTTTAAAATAACAAAATACGTGTTTTGAATAAGAAAATCTTTTCATTTTAAAAGAAGCTTAGGTCGTTCTAAAAATCTTCCTCGAAGCACAAAAGTTTAATGAAGCATAAATCATTTGAAAATCTCATTTGTAAGCCGTTGAACCCTTCAATGAAAAACGTAGCAAGAAACTACGAAAAATAACAACCAACCCAAGATTCTCTCGAAAGCTGTGAAACATGCATACTTCCATAAGGATTTCATATGTTTTACAACATGTTATCTCTAAACATGAAACATATACAGAAAGGTATAAACTACTTAACGAAACAAGACAACAAGGTCTTGTCATCAGCCACCTCTGGGAATCACCAAGTCAACCTACAGGACCACGCTTACTTGAAAAAAGTTTTACAGCAAAATCCCACACCGTGAGCTGAAGCCCACTAGAAACAGACTATAAAGCTGTAAAGTAGGATATGTAATCACAAGCATACAGGTTCAACTACAGGAGCCAAAAAAGTTTTCTCAAACCAAAATCACAAGTTTTCCATCAGGCTAACACGAGCCTCAAAACGGTTTTACTTCATAAAATCCCACATTTTCATCTTTAAAACCATGCATATCAACAATGCAAGTAACGTTTCCACAGTTAAAGAAATGCAGTAACCAAAATGTTATTTTCGACTCGAATCACACAACGAGGAAAGAGAAAAGATATTTTTCACTCGAAACACATACAGCCGAGGAAAATGATATAATCAGTAATAAAATTGTATGCTCCACTCGGGCCACACCACCGAGGAGAAAAGATGAAATAATTTCTATGTACCGACTCCGTCACAAAGGGACAGATGTAGCAATTATAGACTCTTGCCCCTTTACCCAATCCCTACACATCGTAGGATCGGTTAGGTAAATGCAAGTTCTATACGAAGCCATCACAACGTAAAAGCTTAATTTACGGGTCTAAAACCTGAGGGTACAAAGCACCCAACCACTTAATTTACGGAGACTAACTCGAAGGTACAAAGCACCTACTCTACGCACGTTTTCAGACTTACACCGAGGGCAACTCGTGCCAAATACCCGCTATCCCGGTACATCTAGAGAATCATTTCTAAAAACCAACTCGTAGCTCGACTACGAAAATATTTTCACAAATATACATTAAACATGTATATGATCCATCCATCAACATGGAGATCAAACAAAAACATTTCAAAATATTTTTCCCGTTTTCAACAAAACGTTTCAAAATCGAGACTTAACCCCGAGGGTTAGCTCCAAACCTCCAAAACACTGAGTATTGAGATTTTTCACAAAACCACCATTTTCCATCGTTTTCAAGAACACCATTTGAAAACCCAACATCCACATGTCATACGATGTAATAAACCAAAAAAAGTGAAAAACATACTTTTTACCCAAAAAACTAAGGTTTAAACATAAATATGACATTTCATATATTTTTTACCCGGTAAAAATACATAATTACACATAACATCCTTATACAGCAGTAGGGTCTAGAATCTTACCTCGTTGAGCCAAAAGCTCGATGTCTCAAAAATTGAACCTCAACAGAACGGAATTCTATCCTGATATATGCGAAGCTCCCGATACCAATAGCGAAGATCCACGTCAGATCGCTGAAAATCGAGCCCCGAGCCCATCAGAATCTAGAGAGAAGGCAGAGATTTCGTGAGAGAGAAACTATATCTGAAATAAATATCGTAAAAATATCTCCAAGGCTTGATATTTATAGAAAAATGCTAAAACACACAGGTCAGTCGACTGGACCCCCAATTCAGTCGACTAAAAAACCTTATGGAAATCCAAAACATCGCACCGCCTCAAGTCCAGTCGATTGGACCCTCCTGGTCAGTCGATTGAACCACCATCCAGGACGTTCAGTCGACTAGATTAAGCCCCTCAGTCGGCTGAATCCCTGCTGGTTCCAAAACTGTTTCTAGAATTCATTTTGAGTAAAAAAAAACACCACTCAAACAACCCTCTTTCAAACTCGAACAAATGTAAAACTCATATATACTTGCTGTTCTACCATGAAGAGACAAAAACCTAATTCACTTATATCAAAAGTTGACTCAAACTCCGTCAACACTTAAACATTCTCAAAATAAACTGGGTCAGGGTCTCACAGTACTCCAAAGTACTCCACAGTTCTACTGTAGCAATCAGATTCGTAGACAAGTTGCTGTTCATGAACAGTAAAAAGTCATGAATAGTGTTCTAAATGTCAAAAGTTGTACAGTGCTTTTTATTATTTATTTTACTGTTTCTTTTCTTCTTTTCATTGTAATTTCGCGTTCGGGTCCTCTGTCTGTCTATACATATACTACTGAGAATGTGAGACCATGTTTCGTTTTATTTTATTTTTATATATATATGCATGTGTGCTGTTTTTGTACACGTTTTGGCATTTTCGCTTTAATATGCTTATATGTGTTTTGATGCATGTTTTGGTTAAAATAAGCATGCGGGGTTGGTCCCGGGGCCTGTAGAGAGTTACAGTGCGAATTTTAAAAATTTTAAAAAAAAAGATATTTTGGAGGCACTTGTAAATATCTGGAATTAGATATTTTCAAAAGATATTTTCAAAACTTAACTCATAAGTTTCATCCAATTTTCTCTCTGCCTTCTCTCTAACTTCTCGGGGCCCGGGGTTTGGTTTATGACAAATCAACTGCTGATTCTTGTTATTGGCATCGTGGTCTACGCATCTATTCGGATAGAATTTGGTTTCGACCAAGCTCGGATTTGCACGTAGATTGAGGCATCTGGTTTTTGACCCAACAAGGTAAGATTCTAGATTCTACTACTGTATAAGGGTGTTACGTGTAATCTTATGTTTTCTACCGTGTTAAACGCATGAAAATCGACCTTGTTTCAAAAAGGGGGGATTTTGGGTTAAAATCGTTCTTCGGCGTTTTCGGTGGATGAAAGTGTGTTTTGAGGGTTTTCTTTCGAGGTTTTGACGTGAGGCTTGAGCGTGTTGGTGTCCGAGGATGTTTAGTGTTTGGAGGTTTGATTTGAGGTTTGAGAGCAAAATCCGTAGCTCAACACAAATTTGGAAAAGTTCCGTCGACTAGACCTTGGAGGTTAGTTGACTGGATCAACTTTTGGGGAGTTCAGTCGACTGGACCTAAGAGGTTAGTCAACTGAAATTGTTTCTGTTTTGATTCTCTTTTTCCAGAGAGTTTTTCAGTCGACTGGGGACTGGGGTCCTGTGTGAGCTGTTGGTGTTGTTTTGGTGGTTCGGTGGTTAGGTTTTGGCTTCCCTCACTTTCCTCGGTTGGTTTCAAAGCGATGAATCTTTGAGATCTTGCATTGTGGAGGTTGATTTTCAAAAGGATGGTTTAAAAAAGGAGTTTTTACGAAAACTTTTGGGAAAAATGTATTTGTTGGAGGTTTGGAGTTAACTATTGGGGTTGACGCTCACTTTCTAGAACGTTTTGATGAAAATATGTTTTCACATATTTTGGTTTGATCTCCTTGGTTCATGGATTGGATCACTTGTTTATACGTGTGTTGTATAACTGTTTTTCGGGAAAAATATTTTAAAATGTTTTGTTTGATCTCTATGTTGATGGATGGATCTATATATATACATGTATAATGTATATTTGTGAAATGTTTTCATAGTCGAGCTACAATTTGATTTTTTTTGAGAAGATTATCTAGATGTACTAGAATGATGTGTATTTGACACGAGTTGCCCTCGGTGTATGTCCGGTAACGTGCGCAGCGTAGGTGCTCTGTACCTTCGGATTAGTTCCCGTAAATTGAGTTGGTTGGGTGCTTTGTACCCTCGGGTTGTCGGGCCTGTAATTAAGCGGTACGTTATGGTGCTCCACATAGAACTTGTCATTACCTAGCGAGTCTTGAAAGACTGGGGTCTAGGGTAATGGGTAGGAGTTTATAGTTGTTACCCTGTCCCCTTGTGATAGAGTCGGTACATAAGATCATATTCTTCTTCTTTTTTCCATGATGGTACATTCAGTGGGGGAACAATGATTTTGATTACTGTTTTTCCTTAACTGTGGTGGTTTATTTTCATTATTTGCAATATATGATTTTAAGGATTGAAAACATGGATTTTATGAAATAAAACAATTTTGGGACTCGTGGTGGTCTGATGGAAAATCGTTTTGGGTTTCGTGATTGAGTTCGCTCCCACTATATGATTGCATATCATGCTTTACAGGTTTATAGTCTGTTTCTATTGGGTTTCGGCTCACGGGTGGGATTTTCTTGTCAAAACCATTTTCAGGTGATGCTATGGATGATGACCATGAGTAGCTCTAGTGGTGCCCGCGGTGGCAGAAGACTTTTATAGTTTTCCTTTTTGGTATGCCTGTTCTTGAAGGTTGATTTTATACGCCGTAAGGCGATATACTATATGCATGTTGAAACTATATGTCTTTGTTTATGAGAGATACTTTAGTTGAGTATTCCATTGGTTTCAACAGGCAGATTTAAATGTATGGAAACCTATATGTTCATAAAACTGGTGTTTGGTGGATTTTCACGTGACCCCGGGTTTTGGGGCGTGACAACTCGGCATCAGAATTCTGGGTTCGAATACCTAAGAGCCATGGGAAAAAGGGGTTTATCACCTGGTGAGGTTGATTGAGTATGCTTGCTTGCATGTGTGTAAACGTTATTTTATAACATGCTGATAGCTTTCTGAGCATGATAATTGTGTATACGTGGGTATGGAGGTTGAATCTCAGGATTGATGAGTCTTACCTCAGGGCGTTTGGAATAACAGATTTGGAAGCCAAGTTAGAAACGCATTTGGCCGACGTGTTTTCTAGCAGGGAATCGGAATAGGTTATCCAAATTGACAAGTTCGTCTTGTAAATTCTCCTCGGTATGTGAAACGTGTTTACATGATCTTAAGTGACTATGTGATAGCATGATTATGTGTTTATGTTACGTCATAACATGTTGTAGGAAAGCTTATTTTGTTATCTTGCCTTCCTATAGAATTATGTCGACGCGGGGAGTGCCAGGATAGGATCGTGGCCAAGGCCGTGGCCGAGGTCGTGTTGATGCTCAGGTTTTGGAGGAAGGAAACATTCCTGCCCCACAGGAACAAGTGGGTGGTGCTGACATGGGCGACGCTGATGTTGTCCAGGAGATGTTGGCTACTATGCGAGCTATGGCTGGAGTGACCATGGCTAGTGTGAGGGTTCCTAAGCCAAGGGCTTCTGTAGCCATGAGGGAGTTTCGGCGGTTGGACCCTCCAACCTTTTTTGGGGAGCCAGACCCAAAGGTGGCTACTGAGTGGTTGGAAGTGACCACGACGATCTTCGATACTCTGGATATCGAGGTGGATGCTTTGCGTGTGAAGTTGGCAGCGTTCCAACTGCGGGAAGATGCTAGGGAGTGGTGGCCGTTTGCCAAGACCACTATAGATGACACGTGGGCTGCTTTCACGATAGTCTTCTTGGAGAAGTATTTCCCAAGATCTTCGAGGGATACGTACCGAAAGGAGTTCCTCTCCCTTGTTCAGGGGAACCTGTCTGTGGTCTAGTATGAGGCTAAGTTTGCGAATCTGTCGCGATTTGCAGCAGAGATGGTATCGACAGAGGAGTTGTGCACTCGGAGGTTTGAGAGGGGACTCCGACCTGCTATTAAGGATAGGGTTGCAGCACTGGATGTGGAGGTGAATATCAAGCTGGTGGAAGCTGCTATCTGGGTAGAGAATTCGTTGGCAGATAGTCACATGGTTATAGAGGGTAAGAACCAGCAAGGCAGTGGGGATACACAGCTCTAGGGGAGTAGGAACAAGGGCCGAAGGTCGTTTGGACCTAGTTCTCATTTTGTCGTGTTGTATCAGCCACAGTCGTCCACACTTACACCTTCAGTGGCCTCGACAGGAAGGTCAGACTAGAGAGGAATGATTTGTTATTGATGTGGACAGCCGAGATATCATTCAGTTGAGTGCCCGCAGAGGGGCAAGGCTCAGAGTTCAGCGCCTGTCCAGTCATAGGCGAGAGACCCACCTATTTGCTTTGGGTGTGGTCAGTCTGGCCATATTCGCAGACACTATCCCAGAGAGGAGAATGTCTAGGGTGCGACAGGAGTGCTAGCTGCTTCAACTGTATAGAGGCAACAGGCTCTGCAGCAGCCTAGGGCTCAAATGTCGAGGTTTATAGAAGGAGGCGCTTCAACGCAGTCGGTGAGACAGCCATCGACTTAGGGTTATGGTGGGTAGACCACACTGCCATAGGCCAGGGCTTATGTTCTTGCTGATCCCGGTGCTTCTAAGGCACAGTTGGACCTGATGCTACAGCTACTCCAGCCATGATCAGAGGTATTCTTCTAGTCTTTAGATCATGGGCCAATGTTCTCATCGACACGGGAGCATCACATTCTTTTATCTCTTCTGCCTTTGCATCTCCATTGGGGTTGCGGATAGACCCATTGGGTAGTGCCTTGAGCGTAGAGACCCCAGTGAGTGGGAAGGTGGTGTTGAGCAGAGTTTGCAGATCCTGTGAGTTAGGAATCGCCGGTCGTTGTTTAGCGTTTGATTTTATCATTCTAGACATGACCACGTTTGATGTCATCCTGGGGATGGACTGGCTGACTACCTACTGTGCCTTCATAGATTATGAGAGATGGAGAATGTCAATCTGTACACCGGAGGGTGGCTGCTTTTACTTTGTGGGTGATCGAGACGAGGGCTTGATGTTTATGCTCAGTGCCGCTCGGGTTCGAGGGAACTTGGGTTCCCTCTTTTTTGCTCTCAGGTTAGATGATCTGGGGTGAAGTTCGAGGAGAGCTACCCCTTGTGGTCTGTGATTACCCAGATATCTTTCCTGATGATTTGTTTGAGTTGCCACCGAGCCGAGATGTGGAGTTCTTTATCGATCTTGTTCCAGGAGCTACTCCTATCTCTATGCCATTGTACTGCTTTGCACCAGCTGAGTTGCGAGAACTCAAGGTGCAGTTACGGGAGTTGCTTGATAAGTGGTTTGTCCGTCCGAGTACGTCACTGTGGGGAGCTCTAGCGCTCTTCGCGAAGAAGAAGGATGGTTCGTTGAGATTATGTATAGTCTACAGGAAGTTGAACCAGGTGACGGTAAAGAACAAGTATCCTATGCCGAGGATTGATGACTTGTTTGATCAGTTACGGGGGTCGCGCTGCTTTTCAAAGATTGACTTGAGGTCAGGATATCACCAGCCGAGGATTAGGGACGAGGACATAGCAAAGACTGCCTTTTGGACTCGTTATGGTCACTACGAGTTTCTGGTTATGCCGTTCAATTTGACGAATGCCCCTGCTACATTTATGGATCTGATGAACTGTATTTTCCACCCTTATTTGGATAATTTTGTGATCGTGTTCGTGGATGACATTCTTGTCTATTCACCCACGAGGGAGATGCACGAGGAGCATCTGCATGTTGTCCTATAACTTCTGAGAGACCATTGCTTGTATGCGAAGTTCGAGAAGTGTGAGTTCTGGATGATAGATGTGAGATTCCTTGGACATGTGGTGTCGAAGGATGGGGTATCAGTGGACTCGACGAAGACTGATGCAGTGACGGATTGGCAGTGACCGAAGAACGTCTTTGAGATCCGCAATTTTTTGGGTCTGACAGGTTATTATCAGCGATTTGTCAAGGACTTCTCTAGGTTGGCAGCACCTATGACGCGTCTGACATGGAAGGGAGTTATGTTCGTGTGAAGCGAGTCCTGTGAGTCAGCTTTCCAGGAGCTGAAGAGGAGATTGACTAGTGCGCCGGTGTTTGATTATTCCAGAGCGAGGTCTGGGATACACAATGTATTGCGATGCGTCACACGATAGTTTGGGTTGCGTATTGATACAGGAAGGTAAGGTTGTAGCCTATGGCTCGCGGCAGTTGAAGACACATGAGAAGAACTAGACGACGCACAATTTGGAGTTAGCAGCTGTGGTCTTCGCTTCGAAGACATGGCGGCATTATCTATATGGTGAGCACTTCGAGGTTTTCTTTGATCACAAGAGCTTGAAATACTTATTTTCATAGAACGACTTGAATCTTTGCCAATGACGATGGATGGAGTTGTTGGGAGACTACGACTTTGATTTGTAGTACCACCCGAGAAAGGCAAGTGTCGTAGTCGATGCACTCAGTAGGAGATCTCATAGTTCTTTAGCTGCTGTGGCTATACAAGAGTGCGACATGCCTGGAGACGTTGGGGAGTTTGATCTGTGTCTCGGGGAGATAGGAAGAGGTGCGACCTTATATTCGGTAACTTCACAGCCCACATTGGTTGCACGTGTGTTAGAGGCTCAGCGAACCGATTAGGAGGCTCAGATGATACGGGATTGTATTGCCAGTGGAAAGGACACAACAGGATGGGTGGTGGGCTCGAATAAGAGTTTGAGGTTGAAAGGGCGACTGTTTGTGCCAGAGTCGTTCCGAGCTGAGGTGCTACATGAGTTTCATCATTCACGTCTTGCAGTGCACCCCGGGGGCACAAAGATGTACGACGATCTTCACTGTCAGTTCTGGTGGACGGTAATGAAGAGAGATGGGACTCGATTCATTTCTCGGTGCTTTACTTGTCAGCAAGTGAAGGTGGAACATCTAAGATCGGCAGGACTATTACAGCCGCTACCTATATTTGAGTGGAAGTGGGAGAATATCATGATGCATTTTATATCAGGACTTCCTCGATCGCCGACGGGGCATGATGCTGTTTGGGTTGTGGTTGATAGGTTGACGAAGTCTGCACACTTTCTCCCTATTCGAGTGAGGGATTCGGTGGATAGATTGGGTAGGTTGTATGTTCGGGAGATAGTCTGACTACACGGAGTACCTGTGACTGTTGTCTCTGATCGAGACCCGCGCTTTACATTGTACTTTTGGAAAAGTCTTCAGATGTCTCTGGGGACTAGCTTGACCTTTAGCATAACTTTTCACCCACAGACCGACGGTCAGTCTGAGAGGACCATCCAGATTTTGGAGAACATGTTGAGAGCCTGTGTGCTTAATTTTTGGGGTTCTTGGGAGGATCACTTATCATTGGCAGAGTTTGCATTCAACAACAGTTACCAGTCCAGTATTGGAATGACACCATATGAGGCTCTGTATGGTAGGTCGTGTAGATTGCCTATTTGTTGGACAGAGGTGGGAGAGACCGCTGTTTTGGGACCCGACTTTGTACGGGAGACAACAGAGAAGATTGCAGTGATCCGTCAGCGCCTAGTGACAGCACAGAGTCACCAGAAGAGTTATGCTGATCGAAGGAGGAGACTGTTAGAGTTTGCAGCAGGGGATCGCGTGTTTTTGAAGGTCTCGCCACGTAGAGGATTGATGAGATTTGGTCGTAGCAGGAAGCTATCACCATGTTTTATTGGACCATTCGAGATCCTAGAAAGGATTAGAGTGGTAGCATACCGTTTGGCTTTGCCACCTCAGTTAGCATCTGTGCATAACGTCTTTCACGTTTCTATGCTTCGGAGGTATGAGCCTGATCCTTCACATATTCTGGATTGGACTGAGCTGTGAGTTGATAAGGATGTTACGTATGAGGAGCGCCCAATGAAGATCCTAGATACGAAGGAAGTAGTGTTACGGGGAAGAACGATTGCTTATATCAAAGTTTAGTGGCTTCATCACGGTGTTAAAGAAGCGACGTGGGAGCTTGACTCTGGGGTTCGCGCGAAATACCTGGAGTTGTTTATCTCGTGATCTTGTAGTGAATTCTGGGGGCGAAATTCCTTAAGCGGGGGAGAGTTGTGAGACCCTGTACCGTTTCATTTTTTTTGATATATATATGCATGTTCGGTGTTTTTGTACACATTTTGGCGTTTTCGCCTTAATATGCTTATATGTGTTTTGATGCATGTTTTGGTTAAAATAAGCATGTGGGGTTGGTCCTGGGGGCTGCGGGGAGTTACGGTGTGAATTTCAAAAATTAAAAAAAAAAAACATATTTTGGAGACCTATAAATATCTAGAGTTAGATATTTTCAAAAGATATTTTCAAAACTTAACTCCTAAGTTTCTTCCAGTTTTCTTTCTACTTTCTCTCTAACTTCTCAGGGGCTTGAGGCTTGGTTTGTGACAAACCAACTACTGATCCTTGTTATTGGCATCGTGGTCTACGCATCTATTCGGACAGAATTTGATTTCGACCAAGCTCAGATTTGCACGTAGATCAAGGCATTAGATTTTTAACCCAACGAGGTAGGATTCTAGATTCTACTGCTGTATAAGGGTGTCATGTGTAATCTTATGCTTTTCTACCGTGTCAAACGCATAAAAATCGACGTTGTTTCAAAAAGGGGGGGTTTTGGGTTAACACCATTTTTCGGCATTTTTGGTGGATGAAAGTGTGTTTTGAGGGTTTTCTTTCGAGGTTTTGGCGTGAGGCTTGAGCGTGTTGGTGTCCAAGGATGTTTGATGGGTGTTTGGAGGTTTGATTTGAGGTTTAGGTGCAAAATTCGTAGCTTAACACAAATCTGGGGAAGTTCAGTCGACTGGACCTTCAAGGTCAGTCGATTGGAACATCTTTTGGGGAGTTCAGTCGACTAGACCTGAGAGGACAGTTGACTGAAATTGTTTCTATTTTGATTCTCTTTTTTCCAGAGAGTTTTTCAGTCGATTGGGGGCTCGGGCCAGTCGACTGGGGTCTTATGTGGGCTGTTGGTGTTGTTTTGGTGATTCGGTGGTTGGGTTTTGGTTTTCCTCACTTCCCTCGGTTTGTTTTTAAAGCGATGGATCTTTGAGATCTCGCGTTGTGGATGCTGATTTTTAAAAGGATGGTTTGAAAAATGAGTTTTTATGAAAACTTTTGGAAAAAACGTGTTTGTTGGAGGTTTGGAGCTAACCCTTGGGGTTGAGGCTCACTTTCTAGAACGTTTTGATGAAAATATGTTTTACATATTTTGGTTTAATCTCCATGGTTCATGGATTGGATCACTTGTTTATACGTGTGTTGTATAACTGTTTTTCGAAAAAAATATTTTGAAATATTTTGTTTGATCTCCATGTTGATGGATGGATCTATATATATACATGTATAATGTATATTTGTGAAATGTTTTCGTAGTCGAGCTATGATTCAAATTTTTTAGAAGATTATCTAGATGTACCAGAATTACGTGTATTTGGCACGAGTTGTCCTCGGTGTAAGTCTGAAAATGTGCGCAGCGTAGGCACTCTGTACCTTCGAGTTAGTCCCCGTTAATTAAGTTGGTTGGGTGCTTTGTTCCCTCTGGTTGTCGGGCCCGTAAATTAAGCGATACGTTATGGTGCTCCGTATAGAACTTGTCATTACCTAGCGCGTCTTGAAAGACTGAGGTCTAGGGTAATGGGCATGAGTCTATAGTAGTTACCTCTGTTCCCTTGTGATAGAGTCGGTACATTGGATCATATTCTTTTTCTTTTTTTCACGATGGTACATTCCGTGAGGGAACAATAATTTTGGTTACTATTTTTCCTTAATTGTGGTGATTTATTTTGCATTATTTTCAATATATGATTTTAAGGATTGAAAACATGAATTTTATGAAATAAAACCGTTTTGGGACTCGTGGTGGTTTGATGGAAAATCGTTTTGGGTTTCGTGGTTAAGTTCGCTTCCACTATATGATTGCATATCATGCTTTACAGTTTTATAGTCTGTTTCTATTGGGTTTCGGCTCACAAGTGGAATTTTCTTGTCAAAACCATTTTTAGGTGATGCTATGGATGATGACCATAAGTAGCTCTGGTTGTGCCCGCGGTGACGGAAGACTTTTATAATTTTTCTTTTTGGTATGCTTGTTCTTGAAGGTAGGTTTTATACGCCGTAAGGCGATATACTGTATGCATGTTAGAACTGTATGTCTTTGTTTATGAGGGATACTTTTGTTGAGTATTCAATTGGTTTCAACAGGAGAATTTAAATGTATGAAAACCTATATGTTCATAAAATTGGTGTTTGGTGGATTTTCACGTGACCCCGAATTTTGGGGCGTGATAGAGAAGGTGTGTTTCTCAGACTAGAATAGAGACCAATTCTCTTGTTTTCAACAATTCTATACCCTTTTGTAAAATAGCCTTCAACCTTATACCATATTTGTAAGTTTTCTCATATTAATAAAAATTATATTTATGCTTCCGTTTCCTATTCATTTTCTTTGTACTTTGATTAAATATTTGTAAGTATGTTAGATTAATTCAATCCAAAGTTGTATTGGGCCTGGTCTTGGTATCAGAGCCATTTTGTGTGTATGAGTTTGTAGAATTTTCTCGTCGTATCTCAAGAAAATCACGAATGGCAAGACGTTTGGAGCAGTGGTGTGTAAGTCTCCGTGTGTGTCTGTAAGGCCAGGGTATACTCAAAATATTAACTGTTAATTTTGGAAATTATTCACATACATGGCTCGGATTATCATATCATTTTCCAATATAATCTCTGGTGAAAGTTCATTTAGATCACAACAAATAATTAATCAAAGTGAAATTGATGTTAAAAATATAGAAAATTTTTTAACAAATTGGTCTATGCCTAAAAAGAATATAAATGAATTGTATGATAAAAAATTTAAATTTAAACAAACATATAAAATTAAAATTGTTGAACAAGTTTTACCAGTTACTAATTAATATCAATCATTTCAACTTTTAGAACCCAATTTAATTAAAAAATTTCTAAAAGATTTTAATTTTTTACATCTTGGATTAGTACAAGTAGGTATAAAACCAATGACTCGTTTAAATTTAAATAAATCAGTAATTTGTTTCTTAGTTGATCTTAAACATAATTCTTATTATGATACTTTATTAGGAACTATTAAAATTAGTTTAGCACATGGTCCTATATATTTTGAATGTTTTCCCAATTTTGAAGCCTCACTTCATGATCCTATAATATTAAAAATCTTAACATTACAAATACAAACTAAAAGATATAATATGGATGCTGTTTGCCCAAGGGCTTTTTAATTTGATTTTGATGATTTTCATAATTTATTTTTTAAGAATAAATAATTTTAAATGGATAATATTTTATATTTTCAAAATAAAAGTGTTAACACATTTTGAACAATCAAAG
>JAULJZ010027399.1:0-15308 GCA_032270985.1 Heliamphora pulchella | reverse complement strand
AGCCAAATCAGCTCTTTACACGTTTCAGTGGCTGTGACATATTCTGCCTCGGTGGTAGAGATTGTAACTATCTTTTGCAACCTGAAAACCCAGCTTACCGCTGCACTGTCCAGGGTAAACACATACCATATTGTACTCTTCTTGCTGTCGATATTACCAGCTAGGTCTGAATTTACAAATCCTTTCAGCTGAATCTTTGAGCCCTCGTAACACAAAGCATACCCCATGGTGCCCCTGAGATACCTCAGAATCTACTTAACTGCTTTCCAGTGCTCATTTCCCAGATTTGACATGAACATGCTTACAACTCTCACTGTATAGGCGATATTCGACCTTGGGCAGGTCATGGCATACATCAAACTACCTATGGTTGACGCGTACGGTACTTTTGTCACGTGGTTCCTTTTTTTTCTGTGATAGTTCCTTACTCTTTTGAAAGTCTGAAGTGACTTCCCAAAGGTGTGCTAACAGGTTTAGCATCTTTCATATTGACACGTTGCAGGACCTTTTCAACATACTCTGATTGCGAAAGCTTCAACTTTCGACTCTTCATGTTCCTGTTGATCTTCATCCCGAGTATCCATTTGGCTTTTCCTAAATCTTTCATAGCAAATTCCTAGGACAACTGTGCTTTGAAAATTGAAATCTCATCCATGCTAAATCTTGCAATCAGCATGTTATCTACATATAGAAGGAGAATTACATACGATTTGGCAAACATCTTGATATAGCAACAATGGTCACCATGGCATCTACTGAACCCTGTGTCTGCTATAAAGCTGTTAAACTGCTTATACTATTGCCTGGGTGCCTATTTCAACCCATACAAGCTCTTCTTTAGTCTGTACACCATTTTCTCTTTTCCTTTAACCGAGTACCCCTATGGGTGCCGCATGTAGATCTCCTTCTCTAGGTCACCGTGGAGGAACGCTGTCTTGACATCTAACTATTCTAGATACAAGTCTTTTGTAGCCACAATACTTAGAACAGTCCTAATAGTGGATATCTTCACAACTGGTGAGAATATATCTATGTAGTCAATTCTCGGCTTCTGTTGAAAACCTTTGACCACCAACCTCGCCCTGTATCGCTTGCTCCCATCGGTTTCTTCTTTAAGCCTATAGACCTACTTGTTCTGTAGTACTGACTTACTCTTGGACAACTGAACCAAATCTTAAGTCTTGTTTGATGACAGAGATTGTATTTTTTCATCTATTGTACGTTTCCATTCGCCCTTTGTCTTAACCTACAAAATATCTTCAAAGCATTCTGGCTTTCTACTGTTTGTCAACAGCAGACAGTACAACGAAGGTGAATATCTGACTATAGGCCTGCTGATTCTAGTAGACCTCCTAATTATGGGAGTCTACGACTCTGCCTATGGAGTTGGCTGTCTGTTCACATCTCAAGGTTCTAAGATTTTGCTAGATGATCCTTCAAACTCAGCATAGTCCGACTCATCTACTGTCTCACTCTTCTGATCCTGTCTGTTCTTGTACAAAACTGACTTATTGAAGACCACATTCATACTCCTCACAATTTTCTCGCTTTCTGGATCCCACAGCCTATAATTGTAATTATCTGTACCGTAACCAACAAACATACATTTTTTAGACTTGGGGTCTAATTTGCCTCTATTTTTAGACTCAACGTGTACATAAGCCGTAATGCGTAAATGAAAAAGTTTTACCTATTTTTCAGTCCATAGTTCAGTGCAACTGAAGGTCCCTTGTTGATCAAGAATGCTGTTGTACTCACTACGTTTATCTAGAACTGCTTTAGCAACCTGGCATGTAGTCTCATACTCCGAGCATGTTTCATGATCATCCTGTTCATACATTCTGCCACTCCATTCTGCCTTGATTTCATCAGAACAGTATTTAGTCTCCTGATCCCGTAAGCTACACAGTAGTCTTCAAATTCTTTACTGCAGTACTCATTGTCATTATCAGACTTCAAACATTTTAATTTCAGTCCTGTCTCATTTTTAATAAATGCCTTCCAATTCTTGAAAATGCAAACACGTCTGACTTATTCTTACAAAAGTAAATCTATAACTTTTTGGTAGCATTGTTAATGAAAGTTATGAAATACCTCGAGCCACTGATAGAAGGTACCTGAATAAGTCCATATACGTCTGTATGCACCAGCTCTAATTTGTCTGTCTTTGGAGTCTTCGTCTGCTTTGCAAAGCTGACCCTTTTCTATTTGTCGAAGTTACAATCTTCACAGAATTTAAGGTTCACTAAATCGATACTCGGTAACTTTCCATTCTGTGTCATAACTCTCATCTCCTTTTCACTCATGTGACCGAGACGCTTGTGCCACATATTGGTGTCTTCTTTTGATGCTGTGACTGTTATGCTACTGTAAGATCCCGATGATATATACAATGTACTCTCCTTCTTTTTTCAGACCAAAACTAATGACCCTTTACTCATTTTTCAGGAATCTACAATCCAATACACAAATCAAAGCACCCGTGTTTTCTTCATCAGAAACATTAACAATAACCTTACCATCTTGATTCTTGTCGTCGTGCTATTTCCTTGGAGCTTTGCAATCCTTCTTGAAATGGTCTTTCTGTCCACAGTTTCAACATCTAGTTGACTTCTCCTGAATCTGTGATATGCCCCGTGACTTGGTTCTATGGTTCCCTTGGCCCTTCTAATTCTTTCTATCAGTCTTTCTTCCTATACCTTCGGCATTCAACGTTAACCTTGATGTTGATTCTTCACCCGTTATTCTTTAGCATAATTCATCTCCAAAGATGAAATCAGCAACTTCCTCTAACTTTAACTTAGATAAAGAGTTGCTGACTGCGACAACCAAGCCACTATAGCTTTCTGGTAAACTAGACAAGAGAGCTAGTGCTCTGACTTCTTCATCAAAATTGATTCTAACTGACTCCAATTGATTTACAATGGAGTTAAACTCATCGAGATGCTCTGCTATAATGACGTCATCTGTCATCCTCAGATTGAACAGTCTTTTTATTAAGTATAGCTTATTTGATGCAAAAGGCTGATCATACATTTTCTCCAACGCCGCTAATGGTCCTATTGTCATATTCTCTTTTGCGATATTGAAAATCATCGATGGTGCAAAATTCAGTCCCACGGTCCCCAAAGCCTTTCGATCCAATATCTCCCACTCGGCCTGCGCCATTTTCTCCGGTTTCTCCCCAGTCAATGCTTCAAATTAATCCTTCTGATACAGAACATCCTTGATATGCATCCTCCAAAGGGCGAAGTTTGAATCATTAAACTTTTCGATCTTGATCTTTTCGTCGTCTGCCATATCGCATTCTCTAACCTTCGAACCTTGCTATAATACCAGTTGTTTTGATTTGAGTCAAAACGAGACTAAATCCAACCCATATGTCACGTCGTTGAAAAACTCAATCAGGCTACAAATGAATCGCAGACAAGAACGAGAACAAACAATGAATCAATGATGAACGCACGAGTTTTTACGTGGTTCGGCAATAGTGCCTACATTCACGGGCTCACATTTTCACTATAATTGATATAGAATTGGTTACAAGTGTTTAGGGACTTAAGAGAGAAGAAAAATACTCAAAAAAATACTGAATACACACAACGGCGCACACCCTACACGTTAATTAAAACGCTGTTCTTGCACAAACTGATCTATTGGTCTCAGGACCAATTGATCGGTTAACCCTGACTCTCGATTTCTGTTGCAGACAGATTGAGATACCGAGAGCTTCACTTAACAAATCGATCGATCTTTATCACCGATCGATCGGTCTGTCCCTCAATGGGGATTTTCTTCATCTCCAACACTTGGTTTATCTATTTTGAAGTAATGACTTTTCCCCCTCCTTTTCTTCTCCTATCATTATGAATTGATGCAGGTGGACTTATTTCATGGAATTCTCTATCTCAAAAATTTCATGCACCTCTATCACAATGTATATATTAGAAAGTCATGAGATTATGTTTTGAGATTTTCGTGTTTTGAGATTTCTAACATTATGAACGACTTTCAATGCATGCATTACAACAGACCGATGGAAAATTTTCAAGATAGAGGATCCTAGCTCTGCAAAGAATGACCCCTGTGCTTGTTACCAAAGTTCTTTGGTTAACTAATTCACATCTAAATATTTGATCCAAGAGTCATGGAATTGATACATATATGGCTCCAACATTAACAAATTAATAGGTCCACTGGAAGTCATAATCTATTTTATATATGAGGTGGTTTTATATGCTTGTGTTGTTGTAACTTGTCATCTAGTGAATTACTGCTTCTTTTGCTTCTTTTGGGTTAAGAAAACCATAATCAAGTGCTTCAAAAGCATAATGCATGCCCATTTGAGCAAAATAGGAATATCAAAGATTAAAAAAAAAAACCATTTACTGGTGGTTGTCATCACCACTGTTTGTGATTCAAAATCTTTAGCAAATGTCATATATATAAGAAACACTCTAGATTATATATCCTAAGGTTGTTACAAAACTAAACACAGCTACTAGCAAACTCTAACTAATAACTTGTATACACTAGACAGTAGACTTATAACTTTTCCTAACTGCTCTTAACTGTATTAGTTGAATACTCCTTCCTTTGTTGCTGCTATTCCTTATGTTGATCTGCTTTTTCTTTTTCTTTTTCTTTTTAACTTTTTCCTTGATATGTTCATATTGATCATCATGCCCTTTCAAGCTAGGAGGTAAGGTCTGAACCCTTATCTGTGAACCCTTATCTTCGCAATGATCGAAGCTAGGAGGTTTTGTGAAGATGTTTTCAACTTGCGCTAAGGATGATATATGCTTAATATAAAGCAATTTGTTCCTTCTCTTGAACAAAATGATAATCGGCTTCAATTAGTGTTATAATTAAGCATGAAAGGTAGGATTTGCGCAGCTAGACCAATCATAATGAGATTATCGCACTCAGGTTTTAGATATTGATCGATTATGTATCAAAATTTTGAACATTTGGTTACAGTTTTTACGCATATATCGACACATATTATCTACTTTACAAGCTCTTTTATAAAGAATTTGGTAGGCTGATATGAGAATAATTGTTGCCCATAAGCAAAATATAATCCACATAAATTAGAAAATAATTAATGGCGGCTTCGGTCTCTGAATGACGAGAGCTATATCCACATCTTTGAGCAGAAAAAATGATAAAAACCAAGCTCTAGGGAATGTTCAAGCTCCAGGGCATGTTTACAAACGTATTAAGGTCATGTATTATTCTTAAAATCCTTGAGGTTAACTCATATAAACTTCTTTGTCAAGATTAGCATGGAAGAGGGTATTAATATGTGAAGTTTATGCATTGGCCAATGAAAGAGCTATGAATAGCAAAATCTCAATAGTAAGTTAATTTAGCAATTGAACTAAAAGTATCATGAAAATCAATCCTCTCTTCCCGAAGATATCCCAATCAAAAGGAATTCATGGCCAGGAAATATAATCACCCCAGTGAATATTCGCAACACCTTTGTAATTGATTATATACAATTTTAAAGATATCACAATCAAATGGAATTCTTGGCTAGGAAATACATATATCACCACAATGAATATTTGCAGCACCTTTGAATTGATTATATACAATTTTACATTCATGAGAAAGACCTAGATAAAAAGACTTTTAAATATTTGTGATCTTTATATAAACTAACACCTATGGCTAATAGCTCCCTTCAAGTTGATGGACTTTGAGGAAGGATGTTTAGCTTAGACCAAAAGGAGCAAAAAGATGGATGAAGTTAGGCATTTCCTAAAAATGTCACTAATCAGATCTTTAGCCTCAATAATCAATCATTAGTTTCAAATAATTGATGGCGTATCCTTTAGGCTCTTTCAACTTATTTATAAGGGTAAAACCCTAATAAAAAGAATCAACTCACTAAGAAAGTTGAAATTTGCTAAATTCCTAATTAGCAAATTACCAAAAAGACAAATTTTGAAATAAGTTCAATTTTAACTAGTAGAAACATATAAAAACATGTCAAAATATGCAGCACTAAAAAAAGCTTTTTTGAGGAAGTTATTACCAAAGCTAAGATTTCCTAAGCTTGAGAAAGTCATCCTCGAATTTTCACGATTTAAAATAATTTGACAAACTGTGACCTGTTCGGATCTATTTTGTGATATTGATCAATATTGTTTGATAATCACAATAGTAAATATACTTGTTTTTACGTAATATATATTTTGGCTACATTCCCCTGCCCAAAAAAGGAAACTAACGAAACATAGCAAGAGAAGCTCAAGTTAAGCGTCATAATCTTGAGCAAACACCAACCCTCCATGGTTAGTCTATCAATTAACTACATCATATAAATATCACGACTCTTCAAATTGCTATGCTCAATAACGATTTGCAATGCAATGGTGGTAATAAAATAATTGCGTTATTTTCATGATATCTTACCTGTCAATTTCTTCAACAATAAATGACTTATCGTTGAGAATTGTTGGTTTATTTGAATTCATAATTGGATGTGGAATAGTATTTGAACTGAATGGCCACTCAGCTGCATCGTCTTCCTTCTGGTTAGATTTAATGAATGGCTACGAGGTTAAAGCACCGTATAAATGCAACAATATGCTTAGGTAGAGCTGTGCTAAACTCCTCCACACGCATTATTCTTTCTTCCACTCAAGAAAGTTGAATGATGATAAATTCCTAATTAACAAAAAATTACCGAAAAGACTAATTTGAGATGAACTCATTTTTAACTGCTAGAAACATACAAGAACAGGCATCACTAGGAAAAAAACCTTAACATCTAAAGTTATTACCAAAACTAAATTTTTCTAAAATTTTGCCAACATCATCGATAAAATAGAGTTTACAATCAAGAGATTGAGATCGATACAAAAACTTTCTAGTATTTGTGATCTGTATCTAAACTAACACCAATAGCTAATAAGCCCTTAGCATCCACCCTAGCTTTATATCTATCAATATATAGCGATCTTTTGATTCTAAACACCAATTTGCAGACAATTGCATGGAAGTGAGCTGGTAATGGCACTAAATACCAGGTGCATTGCTTATATTCAAGATGGAAGTGGTGTTGTCAAACATGAACTGTTATTGACAGGCAAGATGTAATCCAAGTATTTTCCGAAGATTTCCAAATTACGAGGTTAAAAATTTCTTGCCTCACTATGCCTAGGAAAATTATTAGATATTCTCGGAATATCATGTAGGCGATACCGCGTGGTACTCTTGGTAAATAAATAATCGCAACCTGCACAATGTGGCCCACTTTTTATCTCCTAATCACTCAACAAAGGTGAGTTATTATGTCCTTACTGTAAAATTTGTCGTCATCATATTGGATGAGAGTACTACGTGCAAGGACGGACGTGGGATTTTAATTTAGGAGGAGCGAATTATTTTTATAATTTTTTAGGAAGGCATGTATTAAGTTTTTTAAAAAAATCTTAGAAATGCGAACCTATATAATTTTGAAATATTCTGAACTAATATTAATATAATAGTGAGCTTTTTCAAAATTTGGGGGAGACAGCTGCCCCCGTCCGCTTGGGTCCATCAATGACCATGTGAACTTTTCATATTAAATTTCGGGAGAACCGAATAATTACTCCTAGGCCTATGTTTGCACTAAAAAACTAGTGGTTTTTTTTCTTTCTTTTTTTGGAGTTTTTTTTTCTTTTTTATAAATATTTTGTTTAGTTTTTTTACATTTGTGATTATTCATAATGAGAGAAATTTAAAAAGTTTATCCGTTCAAGCCAAATTTAAGACAAGTTTACTAAAGACAAAAAACTAAGAAAAAGAGATAAAAACCCTGTTAAGTTGTTTTTTTCATCTTATATGAACATTTTTAAGATTTTGGTAAAAAATTTCTACTTTTCTGTTTTTTCGTGACGAGAAAAATTTAGAAAATACACTTATTATGGTTGATATTGAAAAAAGTTTACTAAAGATTAAAAAAAACTATGCAAAAAGTTTAGGCCAAACACACATAACAAATGAATTTAAGTTGTAGATGAGCAAATAATATTTATTTGTAATGAATTGAAGAAAAAGTGAATTTGATTCTAATTAATCGAAAGAATTTTGGCACTCATTAGATATATATGTATATGTTTATGTGTTCTAGGGTTATAACTTATAAATTGTGGTATCAAAATATATTTTTGTATCGGTAATATGGTTATATATAGACGGATCTCAGACAATACTGGCTGATGCATCGATGATTATTAGCATCATGGGTCTAAAATCTCATCACGTATTGATCATTAACATACGTTTTGCTGATATTTAAAAACTTTGATATGCACACACATGCAAGAAACACTCTAGGTCAAGGTTTTAATTAGATGTATTAAGACATGTATGGTTGTTAATGATACAAGTCAGTTGATATCGGACAATGTCAGTCGAAATGTTAGTTAATACTGACATAAAAAATCTAACTAAATATCAGTAAGTATATTAAAACCTTAATCTAGATATTATTCTGAAAGTTTGTTGCAAAACTAAGCACAGCAACTTACTCCAAACTGCACTTAGTAGAAGACTCTCCCCTTCGCTGCCGCTGTTCCTTATGAGTGTCAATGCTGAGCCCATGTCCCTATCTTTGATTTGCTGTTTTTCCTTTTTTTTTTTTTTTTGAATAGCAAAACCAAACGGTTGATTTCACGCTTGAAAGATTACATGAGAGACAACACAAACAAACAAAGGCAAGCATTATGAGTGAACGGAGCCAGAGAGGCCCAGTTCAGCCAAAATGCAAGCAACGCTGTTTGGAGAGATACCAAACAGAAGAAAAGAAAACAGGATCAAGGACCCAAAACAAAACATAGAAAGCTACCCAGACTTCATAAGTCAGACAACAGCTTCCAAATACCTTTTCCTTCTTTTGCCGAAATTCAAAGACCTGACATCCTGAAGCTTGAAGATAATTTGATCGATTGAGACATCCTTCAGCTCCATTTTAGTCTTCACCCAGAAAGCTGTTCTAAGTTTGATCAAGTCTATTATACCTTCCAAGTCTGATTGAGAGTTTGTAAAGAGAATTTTATTTCTTGCCAGCCAGAGAGACCAAATTGTTGCAAAGAAGCTGACTTTCCATAGATGGCCTTCCAAATTTTTAAAAGGACTACCAAACCACTATTCAAACATGTCCACTAATGTTCATAATCCTCAGTTCAAGAGTTACAAGCTTATTTCTCTTTAGCGTTTGTTTGGAGTGTGTAAAAAGTTTCGTTTTTAGGAGGTATAAGTTTTCTAGAAAAAAAAATAAAAGTCAGAGTGTTTAAGTCTTTGAGATACTTTTTTAAGGGTAGGTTTTTTCTATTTTTACTTTTTGTTAAAATGTATAATATGCCTTTACGTTTTTGTTTTAAAATTACAGTGTTTAGGATATTGACACGATTTTTTTTATTATCGAGATTGAGGGTATTTTAATTATTTTATTCCAAAAAAAAAGTTAATGTGTTTGGGATGTGTATAGATAAACCAAATAGTGTGACTTAAAAGCTACTTTTTTGTTTGTTTGTAAAAATGGCAGCTTTTCAGATAACCCAAACAGAGTCTTAAATGAGCTCCCAAGTCCCAACTGTCATCTACGTTTCAAAGATTTCTGAACTTTAACTGTAATTTGAATCCTACTGTAATCACTGGTTTGTTCGATGATTTGATTTTAGTATGGCTAAGACGTTGGAGAAGTATCGAAGATACAGTTATGCTGCCGCAGAAACGGGCAAGCCGGCCATGGATGCACAGGTAGCTTTATCTTGTCCCTTTCACCTTTGTTTTGAAGACCTAATGTTTCAGTTATTTCTAAACGTTCAACAATATTGTTGGGATTTTTCACTATTTTTTCAAATGTAAATGGAAGCACAATAATGCACACATCAAAGCAAAAATTACATAAAAAATTATGTAGTTAAACTTATATCGGTCTACATTCACGGATAAAAAAGATAATCTACCATAACTATAAAAAGTACAAACATGATACCAAAAACGTCCAAAAACTCAATATTCAAAACCTAAACTTTGAAACCAATCCTGTGATCTGCTCAAAAGTTACCCAGCTCCCATGGTGTTTTTATACATCTCTCTACGTCTATACCTCTTTGACGTACTATTTACACATTAACTGGAACTCCAAAGGTTCCTATATATTTATAAGTCAACCTTAAAAATCTTAGTTTTAATTAGCAAATCTTACATATTTTAGACTTTTAGTGGACTTTTGACTCACTCGACCTCAAACATATGCAGTTAAAATTATAATTATAATTATAATTATATTAATTCTGCAAAATACAAAGACACATCCAAAATTTATGCACAACCATATTCTAACAACCAAATGACCATTTTCCTGGAAATTTAGAATGACATTCCACGACGCTAACTTCTAGCATGTCCTTGAGCAGAGCAGCTATCAGGAATATTTGAAGCTTAAAGAAAAAGTGGAGGTTTTACAACAATCTCAAAGGTAAATCACAAGCTATATCTCTAAAATCTTCCGAAGCAGAGTTTTAAATAGCAGTATTAAGATACATATCGATGTCGGTGATATGATTATTTATTTGCTAATATGCGAGTATTAGTCAACATATTGATAAGTATCGGTATTAAATATTTAAAATTTCGATATACACCGATACAATATGTATATGTCCAGTATTTATGCACTTGTTTAATTGAAAGAGAATATTATTTGTGGTAATAAATTTGTGTAATTTCATGAGGCATCTTCTTGGGGAAGATTTGGGGAAGTTGGGAACCGTTGAACTTGACCAGCTTGAGAATCATCTTGACACGTACTTGAAGCAAATCAGGTTCAGAAAGGTAATAATTATATGGATTTAAAAATATATTTGTTGCATAGCAATTTTTTCAATATGGATTGTACATTGGTAAATGTCACTTATAGGGAAAATTATTCGGTAAATTTGGAATATTATGTAGGCGATATTGCGTGGTGCTTTTGACAAAAACATATTACAAGAAAAAGTACATTCGGTGACCAAAAATTTGGTCGGCAATGCCATTATTTGGTGGCCAAAATCTTTTGCCGACTAAATATTTTAGTCGCCAATTTGTTCACCAAAGGCTTGTCGGTCAAGACTTTCACCGACCCAATTTTGTTAGTCAACAAAAGTTTAGACTTTTTCCGACCAAATCTTAGTTGGTTGCCGAAAGTGCACTTTTGTTGACCAACATTTTAGTCGGCAATAGATGCTTTTGCCGACAAAAAAATTTTGTTGGAAACAATTTTGGTCGGCAAAGGTATTCATTGGTGGACACCAAATAACCAACGTAAAATTGTGTCAGTGCTGTATCTTCAAGTCAAGTACCACACATTTTTTAACAACTGTCAGAATAGAAAAAATCCACACGACTGTCAGAATTAAGATAATTATATATAGCTGAATCAATGTCTCAATTTTTAATAATTGATATATATATATATATATATACATGTATATGATCTTAGTTTTTTATACTGAGCTTAATATTTTTCTTAGAATTATTTATCATTTTATAGAAATTAAGATTTTTTTAATTTAGATTGTGAGATTTCTAACGATTACTGTAATAGTAGAGAGGGGGGCACTCAAGTGATTGGGTAGTATAGGGGAGGAAGTCAAGGGAATGAAAGATGACAAAAGCAAACCGATCCCTCACCAATAACTAAGATTGCTTGGAGTTGGATAATCTATCACATGCTGATCAAGTGTAGAGAATATAAGTTGTTTAAAAAAAGAGAATCGTTGGTAGTCGACGAGTGCTAAGGGTTAAGCTAAGGGTTAGTTATCGCATAAGGAGGAGTGCTGGATCAATTATGGAAGAGAATAGAGTGGGGAAAAAAGAAAATTTATATGAAAATACTAAACAAAACTAGATCGTTTGATGAAGTATGAAAAAGAGAAAAAATTCACCCTTGATATTTGAATTGTGTGGCTTCACGTGACTAACTAATTTGGTCATCTAAAAAATTTAGCCAAAACATTACTAATATTTTTAGCGACTATTATAGTAGTGGGTGGTAGCGAGTGACGGTGGCAAGCATTAAACAAACTTCTTTGAGAGAACGAAGATTCAAATGCTTGAACATCTTAGATCGAGAAAAAGATTGAGAATAAATTTAGGATTTAAGAGTTTCTTAAACATTAATACAAAACAACATAGTTATAGTTAAAAATTTTGCCAACCAAAGTATTTGGTTGCCAAATAATTTTAAATTTTGCCGGCCAGATGATTTAGTCGCCAAAAGATTTGTCATCTTTCCCCAAAAAAAAAATGATATTTGTGCCAAACTTTAGGCTACCAAAATTGATTATATTTGGTCTATATATAATTGGGTTGGGGTGGGATTGAGAGCTCACTAAGAATTCAATTTATATGGAGTTTATGATTATATGGGCTTAGGGTTTTTACGATGTGCTTACGAATTGAACACTTCGGTGAATTTTAGTGTTAAAAGTTGAGAAAATAGTAAAACCGGTTAGTAGAGAGAAGAGAGTAGCTATACTTTTTCGCATACAATATAGTAAGAATTTCCTCTTGGTTGTGGATACAGGCTGGTGTATGTGGATTAAATCACATAATTTCTCCGTATTGATTATTTTCTCTATTTTTGGACGTAAGTTTTTACTTTTATTTGTGTTAAAAAATAAGTGATTAAAACGTAACAAAAGTTCACCCGGTGCCATGGTATTTTTTTTGTTCCTCCCTACATATCTAACTTTTGATTCACTACATAACTACTAAAATTATAATGTTTCTATTTATAAACAAATTTTAAAATTTCGAACTATCACATAATATAAAACTCAACTCGTATTAAATTTTTTTGTGAATTCATAATTCTAACCTAATTTAAATATATATAAAATTAAAACTTAATTAATTACACGAATCCCACGTAAACCAAGACACACATCTATCATTATTCATAGTTCGTCATTACACCTTCCTAATTTTATAATCAGGTAATCAGCAGTAAGGTCACTCTATGCAGTTTTTTTGTTTTGCTTTTTATATATCATCACCCCATTTTCAAATGTTTTGGTACAGTATTGTCTATGGTTTCATGTTTTTTTTTTTTGAAGCAAAAACAGCATTTTATTAACTTGAAGCAAATACTACAACTATATAAATGAATTAGATGCAAAAAGCATCATTGCTGGAGAAGATCATCCCAACAATGTTGACACCAAATGCCTAGCCAACTATATGCATTGGTAGAGTATATAATTCATATTGCTTAAATATAAAATGAATGATCACTTAATATAGTTCCGTACTGGCTGAGGGCATTAGTGCCGGCAGACCACTGTTGTCCCATTCTTGAGTGAGTTGGAGTGCAGTGATCTTATTCACTGAACTAGCTAGAAGTAATTGCTTCGGGTCGAAAAATTCGAGCTAGCTTTCGCATGTCTAGGGTCGATTATTCTGTCTTCAAATGCAGGAAGGTTAGACGTTTAGTTTGATGTGGGTAGACCAGTCCACTTTCTGGCTCGCAATGGCTTCTCTATTGCACATTTGTATTTTTTCCCTCGCTAAGCGGGCACTTCAAGCTATAGAGTCAGGGCCGGCATGGAAGTGGAACGAGCACGTGTTGATATACAATACGGGTCTTTGTCCCTACCTTCATTTAAAAGCTTAAATGTTTAGGTTGTATATAAAGTTTTTACATGCATGGTATCAGAACATGACCGATTCTACTTACTTTAAGAAAAAAAAAAAAGTCCACACCCTACGATGACAGCTTAACAAAAAAGTTACACATAACATAAAGAACAATTGAGATTTTCTAGCTAAATAGTGAAACATAATGGATACTCATAAACATCAGTTGAACTGTACGAACTTTACAGAGATATACGGCCCAATGGGCTGTACAGAACTCCTAACAATCACAAAGTACCTTTACAAGATGCAAAGACTATTTTTTACTTGAACTTGATCTTTTTTTCTTTTCTTTTTTTCAATAACAATGACTATCAATCTTTTTATATAGAGAACATAAGAACTTTTGAACTTGCACTCATTTAACATATGTATACACTTCAAGATATTTAACATAAGTATTTGAATATATATTAGTGTATGTGTTGTAGATTGGATGACACAATTAGAACCAATCGAATTGGTTCAAACCTGATGATCTTGGACATAATTACGAACCAAATTTCTCGTTGTCGAACTCACTGGATACTGCATGTGGTGTTCCTGAACTCCTGCAAAATGAAGGACACCGTTAGTGCTTTTCGACCTGGTTTGACTGAGAAGAACTCCAACGTTTAAGTTAGATTTCTCTCTAAGAGATTTCTAAACAAAAACTGGATTGAAATGACGTATCTAAGGGTATGAAGTGCATTCCTTTCAATAGGTGTGTGAGCCAGGGAGGTTAAGTCATCTTGGGACTCTACCTTTTATCCTTATCCCGATAATATCAAGGATTTTGCCTTACCTTTGGGCAATTATAGTTGTTGTAGGAAGCTCCATTTCACGAACTGCTGTAACGGAAATGGAATCTTCCTTGGTTATTTCATAGCCCAGAGATGATCAAGTCAATCCGATTTTACTATGGGCTGCCCCTCTTTGGGGTGGCCCAAGCTCGTCGTGGGCCAAACTAATAGTGTGCTAGCCCTTTAAAATTAGTTAAGACCTGTTTGTCGTGAACTAGGCTTCGAACTCATAGTTTTATCCGCCCTCAACTAGCATGACTTTTCACTTTACGATATAACTTTTCACACTACCAAAACTCTAATACATGATCAACCGTGTGCTAATAATGTATCTAGTCCCAAATATTAAATTCTAAATTAACTCCGACAATAGCCCCACACTGTAACCAAGCGAGGTGTGAAATTATTCTTAATTATTTGCAAGCTCCATATGCTTGTTCTGCATGTTTCAATTAATTTTTGCATCGTCTGCCAGGAGATAGTAATGTTTAACTCATCTGTTCATTCTTATTTTGCAGACCCAATTTATGATGGATCAACTTTCTGACCTTCAACAAAAGGTATGCATCCCTGAATGCTTGGTAACTCTCAATGCTCTCATTCTATAAATTTAAAATCTTTTTACATTGATGAATGCACAGGAAGAGGAGCTACTGGAAACTAATAGAGCCTTAAAGAAGAAGGTACCGGTTATTTTTTGAATTATTCTCATTATGGCAATAAAAAAATAAAAATATATACGGTTATTTTATTTTACATGAATTACTATTGTCAGTGCATACCTTGAATCAATCTCTTTCCCCTCCCCCCCTCTCTCTCTCTCTCTCTCTCTCTCTC